>JAJJKW010000050.1:0-27034 GCA_023805745.1 Isotricha sp. YL-2021b | reverse complement strand
AATCCCCAATCCCCCAATCCCCAATCCCCAATCCCCAATCCCCATTTCATTTAAATTTATTTACAAGTAATTACATATTTTGTGCCAAAAAAATAATTATTCATAAATCTTTTTACGATTTATATAAATTTATTTATATAGGATAAATATTTAACAATTAAATAAATTTTTATTAATTATTTTTCTATTTTAATGAAAATGAATATATTAAACTTTATGAGAATATTGGTCAAGACAGTTTAATTAATGATAAAGTATCTAAATGATTAGATAAAAAATAAAACAAATTCCATATCATAGACAAATATTAACTTATTTATCAAATGTTGATGATTTACATAAGTTTATTCAAATGGATGTTTCTTTAATTTTAATTATAAAAATCAAAAAATTGAATAATAGAAGTGATATGCAAATTAAGAACAAAATGTTATTTTAAACTCCTATCTTTTTAACATTTTATAAAAAATCCAAGATAAATATTAATTCTAAATATAAGATATAAAGTATTTAGAAAATTAAAAAGATTTTAAAAATTGTTGACTGAATAATAGAAAAAAAATAATTAAACTAAAATAATCTAAAATTAAAAGTAATATTTAAACAATTAATCTCTTATATCTTACAATTTATAAATTCAATTTTAATGAGTTTACCATCATATAAAAATGAATTGTCTTATATTTTTCAAAAAAATTAAAAATTAAGGAAATTAATTTATGAGATGATTTGAAATATTAAAAATTTAAAAGAGATTTTTTTTAAATAATTAAAAAATTGTTCAAACCATAATATAAAAACATTAAATTAAATTATATTAAAATTAATCCCTTTTATGATATTTTATTAAAAAGAAAAACCTAATAAGAAAAGAATAAAAAAAATCATTTTTTTAATAATAATAATTATAACTTTTTTAACAAACAGATTTAACCAAAGATCTATATTTTTGATGTTCTCTTTTCAAAATTCTCATAGTACTAATAAAGCTTTTAGGGCTCATTTTCCCTTCATCATTAGGATAATTTTTTAATCCAACTTGATAAATTAAATTATATTCTTCTTCTGGAATATCAAAATCATATTTTTTCATAAGAGCATAGATTTCATCTTTAGTATAAAGAACATCAAAATCTTCATCATGAACATCTCGAATATGACAAGGATGAGGATATAACAATTCATAAACATCAGGTTCATCACCATAATTTTTTGTATCAGTGACACTTTTAACTTCTCTTTTCATTAAATCAGTTCTAATAGTAGGAACACCATAAATTCTATTAGGATCTCTTTGACTTGGTCTAAGAACTTTAAGTCTACTTGCATAATGATAATCTCTTCCTAAATCAATATCAGGAGCTACTGTTTCTTCAGTTACTGTTGTTGGATCTCCATGAATACATCTTCCTGCATTCCATGCATCTCCTAATTTACTTTTTTTACCAAAAGCATATGATTCTGTTAATGAAGTTAATGATGGATGTAATGTTCCATAATATCTTGATTTTCCTAATAAATCTTCTGTTGCTTCTCTAAAATCTTCTAACCTTTTTTCAACTAATTTCGTCTTTGGATATGGATTATATAAATTATCACTACAAAGACTCTTTTTCACTCCATCTAATTCTTTATCTGTAAAATGACCAAATAAATGATTTTTTGGATCAAACATCCATTTATAATTTCTTGTTTGTTGTTCTCCTGGATCAGTAACACCATGTGTTTTATTATATAATTTTTTAACATTAGGAGGTTCTTCTAATAAAGAACCATTATAAATAATATCTTTAGCACTAGTAATTCCAGAAGTAGGAATTCCAAATCTGAAATTTACATTTTTAACTTCTTCTGGAAATTTATAATTTCTAACAATAGATTTCCCTAATGGTTCTCTTTTATTAGAAGGATATTGTGATTCTGCTATTAAATTCATAAAATATTTATTTCCATTTAAATTAGTTCCTTTAATACAATCTGGAACATGATCAGATTCTTTTGAAGGAACTCCATGAACTAAATCTTCATAATCTCTTGGATCATCATAAACACCATAATGTACTTGTTTTATTCCTGGAATTAAATGACGAGTATTACGATATTTTATTAAAGGATCTGGTGTCATTGATGTTGTTAATGGATATAAATCAGGACGGAGTGATTGATCTAATGATTGACCTGTTATTGCTGTTGTTATTCCTCCCATTGGAATAAAAGGAGTTGAATCCCAATATTTTCCTTCGTTTGACATTTTTTTATTTTATTTTCTTTTTTTTTCTATTGATTTTTTTAGGAGTTATATTTTTTTATTTTTTTTATTTTTTATTTGAATTTTTTTTTCAACTTTTTTTTTATCATTTATATTCTCTTTGTATATGAATATAAAAAATGAATGATGATAATTTACAATCTTTATAAATTATTAATTTGGGTTGTGGTGAAATTGGTAAAACTTGTATTTTACAAAAATATTGTGAAAATGATTTTGGTAAAAGTATTTCAACAATTGGAATAGATTATAAATCTAAAGTTTTTGTTTTTGATTCTAATAAATTTTAAGTAATGTTTTATGATACAGCTAAACAAGAAAGATATTCTTCTATTATTAATAAATATTAAAGACATGTTCAAAGAGCAATTTAGTATATGATATTACTAATAAAAATTCATTTCATTCAATTAATGAATGGGTAGAAAAATTAAAAGCAAATAATAATAATTATTGTTATGTTTTAGTTGGAAATAAATGTGATTTAGAATCTCTAAAGAAGAAGGTTTGAAAAAATCTAAAGAAGTAGATATGTCTTTTTTTGAAATTTCTGCCACAAATAATATAAATATAACAAAAATGATTGATAATATGGTAAACTTACCTATAAAGAATTTGGAAATAAAGTAAAATCATTAGACAATTCCTTATTTTTTAAAAAAAAAGATTTTACAGAAAAAAGAGAAATGTTGTTAAAAAAAATAACTTTTATAGATTTAATTTATAAAAATACTTATTATAATAATTACATAAGTAAATATTAATTAAAAAAAAATAAAAAAAAAATATATAAAAATTTTCCTTTTCATTAAATTCCTTATCATTTTATTATATAAAAAAACATCAAAAAAAAAAAGAAAGAAACATTGAAAAAAAAACGAATGATTTAATTAAAAGTTTCTCCTTTTGGAGTAAGACAGAAAGGTCTAGCATTTCCTTTTAAATTAGCAACACTTTTAGGAATATAACCCATATAATCAGGAATTCTAACTTTGAAATTAAGTAAATGATTAGTTTTATTAATATTAAAGTAAGGATCTTTAATTCTTTCTTGATAATATTCAAATCTATTAACAGGAATAAATCCTCCATAACCAGGAATAAAAGCAGTAGTAGGTTTTGTTGTTCCTAAACCAATTTGATAATTACTACTATGAATTTTAGGTTGATTATGCCAAAAGAATTTTTCAAAAACATCATCACCATAAACTCCTTCATATTGTGTTCCTTCTGTTCTATAATATGCTGTATGATATCTATGATAACGATTCTTAAAATGATCATCAATTGTTGGTGGTTTAAAATCATATGTTCTTTTTAAATCTTCTGTTACTTTATTATCATGATCATATGTTGTTTCCCATTGAGAAAATGCTGCTGTTCTTGAAGGACCTCGTGCTTCCATTTCACTAATTTTTTAAATATTATATTATTTTATTTTTCTTACAATTTACTACGAATATATGGCTCATTTTTTCTTATTGTTTTATCAGTTATCATTTCTACACAAGTTGGACTTTCACTATATTCATATTTTCCTAAATCTACTTTTAATGTTTCATCTCTTGGTTTTAAATAATTTTCTTCTCTTAATGTTTTTAAATAATCTGTCATGTAAATACTGTCATATCTTAATTTATCATCAAAATATGGTATTTTTCTTCTTGGATAATTTCCTATTTCTGTATATGCATCTTTCACATAAAAATCATCCACTCCTGGTTTCTTTGTTGCTACTTGACGATCTCTATTTTTTTGTTATATTAAATTTTTTTCTTACTTATATGATTGAAATCCCATATATTTAACATAATCTACTTTATCTCCTTCCATTTTGATAAGTTATTTTTTTATTTTTGTTATTCTTTTATTTATTTATTTATTTTATCTTAATTTTAAGTGTTTATTTTTATTTTTTTATTGTTAATATGTAAAAATAAAATATTTTATATTTGAAATAAAATAAACTTTTTTAAACATAAAATTGAATTTTTTAATATTAAATTTTTATTTTACTATTTATTTTATATTTTAAGATGTTCCATTAAATAAGTAGTAACATATCTTGTTTGGGAATTAACAGTCATTTTCATATCAGTTACTTCTTTAACTAAATCTTGAATAAATTCTACAATAAAATCAATAACATCTTCTTTTCTATAATTTTCAAGATGATAATTAGTAATTAAAAATGAAATATCATAACCTTTTTTAGGGACTTTTCTTAATAAATTTAATTTATTTGCTCTATTCATTAAATATTTACCATAAATACTAATAATTAAAGATTCTATATCAGCATGTTTTTTAAGAGAAATATGAACTTGAACACTATTAATTGAACTTTGAATTTCTACTTTTTCTTCTTCATTTCTTGTAATTAAAACTGGTTTATTGACTAATTCTGCACTTTCATCAACTTCAACTTGAGGACGGTTTATTTTCTCATAAATTTGACTTGGAAAATTTTGAATACATAATGCTTGATCTAATGTATCTCTTATTATAGAAAGATAAGGTTTATAAGACTCTACCATTTAAAATATAAACATTTTATATATTTTATTTTAATTATATTTATTTTTTTCAAAAAATCAATTTTATTTTTAATTATTACCTAATATTATAAAATATAAATTTTAAATAAGAATTTAGTATTACCCTGTAATTAATTTTGTTCTCACATTTAGAGTTTCAGTCATTAAATATTTAAATTCAGAATAAATTATATAATTTAAAACTAATCCAAAAATAATTAATAAAATTATTGAATAAAAAAATAAAAAATGAGCAATAGGATATTTATCAATTATTCTATTGTCTAATTCATTAAAACTTGGAATATGACAAGTAATTATAGTTTCAATAAGAGTTAAAATCATAATAAAAGATAATAATTTTAAGTGATAAATATACCAATATCTCATTTGGCATAAACCGTAAACTCCTATATTAATCAATAGAAAAATTAAAATAATAGATAAGACTCTATAAGGAGTCATATTTTCTTCATCATAACCAACATAAACTTCATATAAAGAAATCATTCTTATGATAGCAAATAATATAAAAATTTTATAAAGAATTCTATAAATTTTTTCAAGCAAAATTCTTTTTTTTGAAGTTTGAAACATAATAAGATCAATCATTTGACTATTAATATTTTCCATTTCTTTAATATTATAATTTCCTAATGGAGTAGTTTCAACTAAAGTTGAAGAATCAGACAATTGAATTGAATTTTCATTACTATATATTGGAATTGTATCATACATTTTAAATTCATCTTCATAAAATGTAAATCTTGTTGATTCTTCTGGATATAAAAGTCCTAATGAACAAATTTTTAAAAAAGAAGATTTTAATAAAGGTATTTTTAAATTTGGGAAAATTGCATATTGAAATTTTGTAGAAGTTATTATATTTGAATATTTTTTTAAATGTTTTTGAATTATTTGTATATTATCTTCGATTAACTCATTGTTTTTTTCTTGAATCATTTTTTAATTTTTTAAAAATCAAATTAAAATATTTCAATAAAAAAAATATATATATTTTTTTTCAAAAATATGAAAAAACAAGTAAATTTTCTTGAATATTTATTTCATAATATTATCTATTTTTTTTTATTTATTAAAAAATAATATTCATATTTTTTTATTTGTTAAAAATATGTCAGAAGAACAAGAATATTTTTCAATGGGAACTTTAAGTGATGACGATGATGAAGATGATGATGAAGAAGAAGAAAAGAAAAAAGAAGAAGAAATGAAACAATTAGAAGAAGAAAAGAAAAAAGAAGAAGAAAGGAAAAAATTAGAAGAAGAAAAAAAAAAAGAAGAAGAAAGTGATTTAAATGCATTAAAATCAAATTTTTTAGTAAGAAGAAAATCATTAAGAACAGAACATCAAAAAAAAAAATCCCCATCTCCAGAAGAACATAATAAAAATAATTATGAAAAAAATTTAATTAAAAATTTAACAATAGAAAACCCTAAACAAGAAAATAAATTTAATTTAAATCCAATTAAAATAAATGATTTAGAAAATTCTCCTAAAAATATAGGAAAAATTGAAAAAAAGGAAGAACAAGAAAAAAAGCAAATAAATTTAAATAATGAAAATATAAATAAAGAAGATTTAAAACAAAATGATAATAATAATAATAATGGTGATAATATTATTCAAAATTTAATTAATCAAAATTTAGAAGAACAAAATCAGATTATAGGAGGAAAAGTAGAATTTAATCAAATTCAAGCAAAAACAACAGAAGATGATTCTGATAGTATTTATTCTTCTTTATCATCATCTTTGAGTGAAAATATTGAAAAACAAATTGATAATTTAGTTGAAAATGATAATGAACAAAATAATTCTTTTCTTAAACAAATGCTTATTGAAACTAATAAACATTATTTAAAAGAT
This sequence comes from Isotricha sp. YL-2021b, assembly GCA_023805745.1. Taxonomy (NCBI): domain Eukaryota; phylum Ciliophora; class Litostomatea; order Vestibuliferida; family Isotrichidae; genus Isotricha; species Isotricha sp. YL-2021b. Next base: position 20,337 of record JAJJKW010000050.1, on the reverse strand, counting down.
CAAAATAAACAAGAAGAGAAATTAAAAAATTGTGCTGTTAGAGTTATTTGGAATATTATTTATCAAAAAATTAATTTTATAAGACAAAAAGGTTTCTTTTTAATTAGATTTTGGAAAGGAAATTTAAAAAAAAATTCTGGAAAAATTATTTTTCAATGTTATGAAAAACAAGAAATGAAAAATAAACAAATGATGCTCATGAAATTTTATAGTAGATGGAAAATTAAAACTTTAAATGTTATTTTTAAAACTAAAAGAATTATTGATTTAATTAAAACCTTAGAAATTAATAATAATAATATTAATGATGCTAGAATTATTAGTAGAGAAATTGTATCTAAAATTACTGAACATATAAAGAAAGGTGATGGAAATAAGAATAAAAAAGACTCTGATTCTACACATCATAAATTAAATGAAAAGAAAAAAGACAAAAAAGAAGAGAAAAAAGAAGAAAAAGTTGAAGAGAAAAAAGAAGAAAAAATTGAAGTTAAAGTTGAAGAGAAAAAAGAAGAAAAAATTGAAGTTAAAGTTGAAGAGAAAAAAGAAGAAAAAATTGAAGTTAAAGATGAAGAGAAAAAAGAAGAAAAAGTTGAAGAGAAAAAAGAAGCAAAAATTGAAGTTAAAGATGAAAAGAAAAAAGAAGAAAAAATTGAAGTTAAAAATGAAGAGAAAAAAGAAGAAAAAATTGAAGTTAAAAATGAAGAGAAAAAAGAAGAAAAAATTGAAGAGAAAATTGGAGAAAAAGTTGAAGAAAAAAAAGAAGTAAAAGAGGAAGAAAAAAAAGAAGTTAAAGATGAAGAAAAAGTTGAAGAAAAAAAAGAAGAGAAGAATGAAGAAAAAAAAGAAGAAAAAATTGAAGAAAAAAAAGAAATTAAGGAAAAAGAGAAAAAAGAAGTTAAAGAAAAAGAAAAAAAAGAAGAGAAGAGTGAAGAAAAAATAGAAGAGAAGAATGAAGAAAAAAAGGAAGAAAAATGTAAAAAAGAAGAAAAGAAAGAAGAAACAATTGAAGAAAAAAAAAGAATGGAAAAAAATAAAGATGAGCTTAAAAATGAAGATGAAAAAAATAAAAATAATGAACTAAGTTTATTTAATTCAATAGCAAATAAAATAGAAGAAATTGAAAAAAAAGAAGAAGAGAAAAAAGAAGAAGAGAAAAAAGAAGAAGAGAAAAAAGAAGAAGAGAAAAAAGAAGAAGAGAAAAAAGAAGAAGATAAAAAAGAAGAAGAAAAAAAAGAAGAAGAGAAAAAAGAAGAAGATAAAAAAGAAGAAGATAAAAAAGAAGAAGATAAAAAAGAAGAAGAAAAAAAAGAAGAAGAAAAAAAGATTGAAGAAAACAAAGAAGAAGAAAAAAAAGAAAATATAGATGAAGAAATATTAGAAGTTCCTCAAGAATCAACAATAGGGAAAATGAATTTAATACCTTCATTACCAAATGTTTCAATATCATTAAAAAAAACATCATCAATTCCTCCAGTTCCAGGTAGCATTATTCCTCCAGTTCCAGGTAGTACAATTCCTCCAGTTCCAGGTAGTACAATTCCTCCAGTTCCAGGAAGTACAATTCCTCCAGTTCCAGGAAGTACAATTCCTCCAGTTCCAGGTAGCATTATTCCTCCAGTTCCAGGTAGTACAATTCATCCAGTTCCAGGAAGTAGTATTCCACCAGTACCAGGAAGTAGTATTCCTCCAGTTCCAGGAAGTAGTATTCCACCAGTACCAGGTAGTACCATTCCTCCAGTTCCAGGTAGTACAATTCTTCCAATACCAGGAAGCAGTATTCCTCCAATACCAGGTAGTACAATTCCTCCAATACCAGGTAGTACAATTCCTCCAATACCAGGAAGCAGTATTCCTCCAGTTCCAGGTAGTACTATTCCACCAGTACCAGGAAGTAGTATTCCTCCAGTTCCAGGTAGTAACATTCCTCCAGTACCAGGAAATACTATTCCTCCAGTACCAGGTGTACCTAGAGTTCCTGGTGTTCCATCAGTTCCCGGTATCCCAGGTATTCCAAGTATTCCAGGAGTTCCAAGGGTTCCGGGTATTCCAGGTGTTCCAAGTGTTCCAGGTATTCCAGGTGTTCCAGGTGTTCCAGGCGTTCCAGGTGTTCCAGGTGTTCCAGGTGTTCCGGGTATTCCAGGCGTTCCAGGTATTCTAGGAATGGGGATGTTTGGTTTTCCGCAAATTGATCCAACTAAAGATTTACCAAAACCCCCAAAAAATATGAATGTTCGAAAATTTCAATGGCAATTTATTCCGGCTCGTCAATATAAAGATTCATTTTGGTCTAAAGCTCAAGAAGAACAAGATAAAGGTAAAAATTTGATAAAAATTGATTTTGATTTATTACAAGAAACTTTTTGTGAAGAAAAGAAAAAACCAGTTAAAAAAGAAACTCTAAAATCAACAGATCAATCAAATAAACAAGCAAATATACTAGATGGTAAAAGATTAATGAATGTATCAATTTCAATATCAAAGATTAAAATTCCATTAGAAAAAATAGAAGAAATTTTAAAAAATTATGATATGAATAATACTTTAAATCCAGATATAATTTCAACTTTATTAACAATTTTTCCAAATGAAGAGGAAACAAAAAGTTTCAAAGAATATTCAGGAGATGTAAAAAAATTAACTCAACCAGAACAATTTTGTCATATGTTAGTTTCTATAAATAATTGCAAGAAAATATTAACATTTTTAAAATTTAAAAAATCTCTTCCTGGAAATGTTGGAAATATATTATTAAAAATTAAAACATTACAAGAATGTTTAACCTCAATTAATCAAAGTGAGCAATTTAAAAGTGTATTATTTATTTTAAGACAAATTGGAAATTATTTAAATACTGGAACTAGTAATGGAAAAGCTTTAGGATTTTATGTTTCTTCTCTTGATAAATTAGATTCTGTTAAAGGATTTAATAAAGAAAAAACTTCTTTATTAGAATTTTTAGTTATTACTATAAAAAATAAAAATCCAAGTTATTTAAATTTTTATAAAGAGTTTAATAGATTAGATGAAGCTTGTCATATTGATAAGGGTGATTTAGAAAAAGAGATAGAAGAATTACAAAATGAATTAAATAAAGTTAAATTAGAACAAGAAACAAAAGATGAAGATTATTTATTATTTCTTAATAATGTTGATAAATATTCTTCCATTAAAATTGATTGCATTAAAATTTCTTTAAATATATTAGAAAAAGAAATTGAAAATTGTTATACTACTTTTGGGGAATTAAAAGATAAATTTAATTTAACTTTATTTTTAAAATCTATTGATAATTTTGTCTCTTTATATAAAAAAAAATTATTAGAAGTATCTCAAAAAGAAGCAAAATTATTGAAGAAAAAAATTGCAGAAGAAAAAAAGAAAAAGAAAAAAATGGAAAAAGAAAAGCAAGAAAATAAAATAGAAAAAAAAGAACAAAATATCAAACAATTAAAAAATATAGATAATAATCTTGACAATAACATAGATAATAATATAGAAAATAATAATAATAAGAAAGTAGGAGTAGATAATTTAAGTAAAAAATTATCTCAAGAATTTAAAGAATCAAGAGGAAGAGAAATTAAATTTTCTTTAGATTTCCAAAAAATAAGAGAAACTGCAACAAGAAAAACAATTGCAAGAAGAACTGCAGTAAAAAAGGATTTAAAAGAAATTAAAGATTTTATAAGAGAAGAAAGAAATAGAATGAAAAGCCAATCTAAAGAAAAAAATAATCAAAATGATAATAATAAAACAAATGCTAATAACAAAATAGAAGGAATAAATAGATTTACTAATTTTAAAATAGATAAAATTTTAGAGGAAGATGATAAAAATAATAGAAAAACAAAATTAGAAAAAGATTTTGAATTATTTAAAAAACCAATTAATTTTGGCTCAAGACAAAAAGCAGATAATGCTATAAAATTATTTGGACAAAGAGGAAGTGCAACATTATCAAAAAAGAAGAAAGAAGACATTTAAAAGATAAAAAAAATATATTAATTAAAATTAAATTCAATAAAAATTTGTATAAATTATATTTATTAAATATAAGTTTTTTTTTGAAAAATTGAGACAATTAAAATTCATTTTATTTCTTTCAATTTAAATTTCATATTTTTTTATTTTAAATTCTTTATTTAAAAAATATATAAAGTTTTTGCTTCATTAACTTTTTGTTTATTTGGACAAGTAGGACATTTAATTTGATTATGAAGAGTACCTGATTTTTCCATTTTATCCAAAGCATTTTTACTAACACAATGACCACATTTAAGTAACATTGGTGGATTTTCAGGAGTTGACATTTCTTTTGTAACAGGACAAATAAATAAATTATGAAATTTTAATTCATTTGGTAATTGAATTTCATATGGTAATTCTTTCACATCATCTTTATCTTTAATATCTGTTTTATCTTTTAATATTTTATCTGCTTTTAATATTTGAGGTAATGCAATCATTCCACTTACTATTGATAAATAAAATCCTGATTCATTTGGTAATTCTAATTTTATATAATATTATATTCTTACTTAAATACGTACAACAATTATTTATAAAAATATCTGATACTTTTTTCCATAAATTATCTATGTTATTATATTCAGTATATGGACTTTTACTGACTTCATTATTTCTAAATATTAAAAGTGTCATTAATTTTGATATTTCTAAATAAAAATCTTTATTATTCATAAATACTGCAAATTCTTTTTTTGCAAATTCAACACATTCTTTAGAAGTTTTTTCATTATTATTTAACATTAAAATATATTCTAATTTTAATACTTCAAAAAACAAAGAAGATTTTATACTTTCTAAATAAGTTTTATATTTCTCACACCATTTATGTAAAGTATCTATTTTATGATCTTTTAAATCTCTTGTAATTAAATTTAAATCTTGAAATACAAATTTATAATTTTGGTCGAAATTTAAATTCCCATCTTTAATCAAAGCATCAGAAGTTTCAAAATCCCCTCTTCTATATAAATCTTTTAGTATTATCGTATTAAAAAGAGATTTATCATATGAATATATTTTACAATCTGATAAATTATTCTCAGTTTGAAAATTTTTTGTCATTATTTTTCCTAATTTTGATAATGAGCCATAAAAATTATTATAGTAATTATTATAATCATCTATTAAATTTAGTGATTTTAAATTTGTTATTGATTCATTTAAAATTTTTTTATAAGATTCTTTTTTACTTTCTTGGCTTTCACTTTCAGGAATTTGGTTCAATTTATTTTCACAATCTTTTAAATTATTTTGTAATTTATTTAATAAATTTGAAATGTTGGTATTTGCTTTTTTATGTTTTTCTTTTACTTTATCCAATCCAGTAATAATTTCATTTAACATTATGTTTATTTATAAATAAAAAAATAAAAAAAATTATTTTTATCACAAAAATAATAAAAGAATAAATAAGAAAAATAATGAGTAATTCACAATATATGTCAAATATAAATGAAAACTCTTCTCATGAACCTCTTAATAATAAAACAAGAATTTATATTGATTCTAAAGAGAAAGATAATATAATGATATTAAGAAAAAACCCAGAAATTAAGAATGAATGGCAATCAAATGATATTCATTTAAATAAGTTAAATAAATTAAGAAATTTCGGATGTAATTGTGGATGTCATAGAATATGTAATTGTAATAATGGAAATGAAAAAATTTCAAATAATCAATTATACTTTAAAAATAATAATATGAGAAATATATCAAATGAACAAAATCTCCTTCGTTCACAAAGCACTTTATTAAATAGAGAAATACCTTATTCCACTTTTAATAATAGAGATATAAATACATATTCTATAAAAAGTCAAAATGATAAAACTATGAAAGAATTACTTAAAAAAGGTTTAACTTATGCATTAAAAAATGGGAAAAATTTACAAAATACTAATCCAATTAAAAGATTAGATTTAAATATGGTTTCAGGACCAAATTATAATTTTAATAACAGTAATTATAATAACAATAAGAATAATTTCAATGAATTTATTGATGAAAAAGATGGACCTCTATCAATGAAAAGTACAATGAAATCTACTGGTTTAATAAGAAGCCCTAAAGAAACAATATATGAAAATAATATTGATATTAATAATGCTTTTAAAGGAAATCTAAAAATGGAAATAAGAGCAAAAAATTTAAGAAATAAAGTTAATTCTCTTGAAATTAATAATAATAATATGTATAATTATGATTATAATAAAGATTTTGAATATTATAATAATAATCATAACAATGGAGATTGTAATTGTGGGAATATTGATAATAATAATGAGCAATTAACTTATTATATGAGTAGGAATTCTAATTGTAATGATAAAAATATTTTTAGTTTTAAAAATACTGAAAAGGATTATCTTCAAAAAAAAGAAAGTTATAATTTAAATAATAATTGTTTACAAAACAATTATGAAAATCCAATTATAAAAACAAGAAATGATAAAATAACACCAACTTTTGAAGAAAATATAAAAAGTAATAATTATACTTATAGAAATAGTGAGGAAAATTTAAATAATGAAAATAAAAGTCAATTCACAAAAATCATTGGAAATCAAAATAATTTAAATCAATATATTCCAGATAATGATAATAATTTCAATGAAGAAAACATTAATCTTAAAGAAAGAAATAATTCAATGAATTTTATTAGTCCAATTAAAAATAGTAGTCTGTATTTGAGTGGAAACACTTCTTTTAATGAAAATTTAAAATTAAATTCAAAAAAAAAAAATAAAAAACCTTTACCAAATGAGAAGCAAAGATTAGCAGATTCAATAAATGATAAAAAAGAGACAGAAAGATTTGAAAAAAATTTTAAAAATGCAGATTTTGAAAAAAAACAAAAGAAAATAAAAGGAATAAAAAATTCAGGAGATTTTGGAAGAATAATTGATAGAATAAAACATTTTAAAAAAATAAAATATAAAAAAAATAATTTATTTCAGAATGATGATTTTTATTCTGAAGATAATTTAAAAAATAATAAGAATAAAATTTATTCAATTCCACAACATTATCGATTGTTATATAATTACCCAACAAAAAATAAGGGAAAAATGTGTTCAATGTTTAATCAGAGAAGTAATAATTATTATAACTCATTAAATAATTCTTTACAAAATTCAATTATTTTAAAAAATTCAAGTATAATGCCCCCAAATCCTTATGAAACAGTTATTAAAGCAAGGGAATCTACATTTTTTAACAATTAACTATTATCTATCTATAATTATAATATATTGTAAATATTTTTTTTTGATTTTACAAATTAAAAAAATCATTAATTTATAAATATTATATTTTATCAATTTTATGTTACATAACTATAATTTTTATTTATAAAATTTGATTTATATTTTATATTTCTTTAATATTAAAGTTTTCATTCCAAAAATCAAATCCTTCTTCTTTTACAGTTATCCCATTTTCATTTTCATCAGTATTATTTTGAGTACTATTTTTTTTAATAGTTAATAAAAAACTATCAATACCTTTACAACCTTCTCTAAATTCACTTGAAGTTATTGATGCTAATGTTAAAGCTAATTTATCATTTTTTGTTTTTTCATTTTCTTTTTTATTTGATAATATTGAATCATTTTCTTCCTTATTTTCTTCAAATTTTATTGGTTTTACTAATTTAAATTCTGGAGAATTTCCATTTGATTCATTTATTTTATTTTCATAATTATCTTCTTTTAAATTTTTTGTATAAATTATTGAATCTGGTTTTGAATTTTCTTCATCTAATTTTTTTTCAGCTTTTATATTTGTATTCGATAATAATCCTTTATTTTCTAATTGTTGATTTATTAAAAATTTTTGATAAGTAGAAATTGTATTTTGTATTTTTGTATTTGGAATTATTTTACTTGTATTATTAATTAAAGATTCATCTGCAATTGGAGTTATTTTTTTTTTATCAATTAAATTTTTCCCTTTTAAACTATTTAATTCTTCTTTTAAATCTAAATTTTCTTGAAATAATATCATATTATCTTTATTTAACTGGAAATTTTTTTGATTAATATTATCATTTTCTTTTTCTAATAAAGATATAATTACATTTTTCTCTATAAAATTCGTATATAAAATATCAATCAAATCAAAAATTTTAGAAAATTGTTTTTCTTTTGATAATTTTTCATATTCTCTTTGGGTTAAATCAATCATTTTAATAAATTCTAAAAATTCATCATTTTCAAATTTTCTATCATCAACTAAATGATTTAAATTTTCTAAAGTTTTTGGTCTTTCATTATAAATTACAATTTCATTATTATTTTTAATTTTTTTTCCATTATCAGTATTCACTCTATGTGGAGAAATATTTTTCTTTTTTTTAATAGAAAATATTAATTTATCTTTCTCTTTATTTGATGTAAAAATATGGTTTTTATATTGATTTCTTAAATTCTGATTTTCTAATTGTAAATGATGAATTAAATTTTCATATCTTTGAATAGAAGCTTTTGCTCCCTTAATTATATTTTTAAAATTTTCATAAATATCTTTATAAATTAATAATTCATCATTTATTTCAAGAATTGCTTTATAAGGATCAGTCACATAAATTTCTTTTTCAATTATACTAAAATCATCTCTTAATTGCTCTATCTTTTTTTTTTGTACTAAAATTATATTTTCTTTTTTTGTATTATTTTGTTCAATTTTAAATAATTTTGTTTTTAATTTATCAGATTCATCTCTTGCTTGATTTATTGTTTCATTAAAGATTTGCTCATTATATGATAATTTTGAATTTAAATTTTCTATTGTTTTTACTAATTTATCATTTTGATTATATAAATTTTCATTTTCTTCTTTATAATGCTTTATATATGTCTCTATCTTTTCTTTAAAATTTTTATCTGAAAAAAATCCTTGAATTATTTCTTTATTTATTTTTATATTTGCTTTTAAATCTAAAATTTCAGATTTTAAAAAATTGTTTTCTTGGATTATTGCATGGTAACTATCTGCATATTTATTTAATAATTTTAATGCCGTTTTTTTCTCAGCATGTGCATTTGTTGATAAAAAAGACATATTATTTTATAAAATTTTAAAAATATAATTTAATATAAATTTTTTATTTGATGAATATTAATTTTATTAACATTTAATTATCTTTTCAAATTTTTTATAATGATAAGTATTTTAAAATCCAGCATAAGCTTAATAAAAGAAAAATTAATTTTTTTGAAATTAATGTTAATTTAAAAATTTTTAAATAATTTATTTATTCCTTATAAATTATTTAATAAATAATATAATATTATAAATTAACGAATTTTTATCGACTATTCAAAACTAATTATTAAACACTAAACATAAATAGGATTTTCATTGTTATATAAAACTTAAAAATTTAATATCTACAAAACAAAAATAAATAAAAATAAACTAAATATTAATTCCTTTAAAAAATATAAAGTAAAAAAAGAGTTAGAATAAAATATCAAATAAATATTTCTAATAAATGTAACTTATTCATAAAATAAATATTAAAAAAAATGAGGTCTCAAATGACTCAAAACAAAAGAAAAGAACGTGACGTAATGAAATTACTTATGAGTAACTACGAAGTATGCTTAACAGATGAAACAAATAAAAACGATTTATATGTATTATTCAGAGGTCCAAAAGATTCTCCATATGAAGGAGTAAAAAATTTAAATTAATTATATAATATTATTTAGGGAATTTGGAAAGTTCATGTTTTATTACCAGAACAATATCCTTATAAATCACCTTCAATTGGATTTTATAATAAAATGTATCATCCAAATGTAGATGAAAATTCAGGTTCTATTTGTTTAGATGTAATTAATCAAACTTGGTCTCCTATGTTTGATTTAATTAATATATTTGATGAATTCTTACCTCAACTTTTACTTTATCCTAATCCTTCTGATCCTTTAAATGGAGAAGCAGCTAAATTATTACAAAGTGATCCTGAAAAATATAATAAAAAAATTAAGGATTATATTAAGAAATTTGCTAGTGAAGATTTAATTATTGATAAAGAAAAACATTTTAAAAATAACAATAATAATAATTCTAATGATAATAATAAATTTGAAGAAAAAGATTTAAAAAAAGAGAAAGAAAATAAAAAGGAGGAAAATAAAAATAATGAAGATGATAAAAAAGAAGAAGATAAAAAGGAAAAGGAAGATAAGGAAAATGAAAGTGATGATGATATTAATTCTGATATAAGTTCTGTTCTTTCAAAACCAAGTTTGGATGATATTAATCTTGATGACTAAATTAAAATTTAATATTATATGAATTTTGACTTTGTAAATAAAATGTAAATATTTAATCTGTAAATAGCTCGATAATTTGGAAAAAGTGGCAAAAACATTATATATAATCCTTCCAAGGATTGATATTCCGAAAAGAAAAAAAGAATATATTAATAGATATTATTTTAAAATAACCTTAATAAGTTAATTTTATTTTAGTTAATTCCATTTATTCAAGGTTTAAAATATTTTTTTTAAAATGACTTATACCAAATACGTTAATAAAAATAATATTAAAAAAAAAAAAAATAATAATTTCTCTCAAAAATAAAAAAAATTAAATAATAAAAAGTAAAAAAAATAATAACAATATATAAAAATCCTTATCAATATTAAATCATTTAAAAAATAAAAAAAAATGGGTTGCAAAAACCAAATACCACAAAATCAAAATATGAATAACGATTCGATAAGGATAAGGACAAATAAGGAAGAGAATCAAAAATCACGTCAATTAGAGGCAAAGATAGTATTATTAGGTGAGATAAGTGTAGGGAAGACTTCAATAGCATCTCGTTACTGTAAAAATACATTTAATGAGCATCATATAAATACAATAGGAGGAGCATATTTACAGCAAAAAATAGTATTATCAAATGGAGTATCAATAAAATTTCATATATGGGATACAAGTGGACAAGAACGTTTTAGAACTATGACAAATTTATATTATCATGATGCTCAAGCTGCTATTTTAACTTATGATGTAACTAATGAAGATTCTATGAAATGTTTAGATTATTGGATTAATGAATTAAAAGTTAAAGTTGAAACTGATAATATGATTCTTATTCTTGCTGGTAATAAATGTGATGTTAGTGATGAAGAAAGAAAAGTGGATATGAGAAAAGGAATGCAATTAGCTGAAAAATATGGAATGACTTTCTTTGAAACTAGTGCTAAAGCTGGCACTGGAATTGTTGAATTGTTTAATGAAATTGGAAATAGAATTTATGAATTAAAAAAATTGGAAAAATAATATTTTTCTTATTTTTTTGAATATAGTTATAGATTTTTGTAAAATTTATTTTTGTTTTTTTGAATTTTTTTTCTTTTGTTTCTTTTTTTTTATTTCATAATTTTTATATATTTTTGATAGGTTTTTTATTTTTATAAAATTATTTATAATAACACTATTTTTAATCTTACAATTTTTATCTATATATCTTACAATATATTATTATTATGATTACTATACAAATGATTTACTATTGTACTTAAATTTTTTATTCTTTTTTCAATTAACTCATTTGGAATTTTATTATTTAATGATATGTTAAATCTTTTATAATGTTCCAATGAAAGTAATCTTTTATTTTTTTCTTCATCTTTAACATTTGAAGATGATAAATTTGAATTTTGAATATTTATACTAGGTGAATTATTATTTAAAACATATTCTGAACTCAATATTTTTAAATTAATCTCCCCTTTATTTTTTTCATTTTTTATATTACTATTTACATTATCATTATTTTCACCCATAAAATTATTATGAATAGTTTTTAAATTTCTAGTTTTTTGATTTTGTCTAAATAATCCTCCAAAACTATCTTTTTTTATATTATTTTTAAATCTTTCTGAAAATAAAGTATTATTATTTTCATAAAAATTAGTAATATTCTCATAAACGCTTTTATGAGAATTTTTAAAGAACTGCTTATTTTTATGAAAAGTAGGATTTAAATTTTTTTTTTCAGAAATAGGTGATTTAACAAATGGTGATTTTAATCCAACAAAACTTGAAATTTTTTGAGGTGAATTATAAGATAATTGAATATTAATTTTAGGATGATTTATTTCCAAATCATTAATTTTTATTGTTTCACTAACCCTTTTCACTAACTTTTGTTTTGGAATAATATTTTGTCTAGAATAATTTTTTTCACTTGACATTGATTTATATTTTTCATTGCATTCATCTTTTAAATTTTTCATTTTGTTATAATAACTATTTAAAAAATTGTAAATTCCTTCAAAATATTTGAAAGAAATTTTAAAAGTTTTTTCTAAATTTTCAGGCCATTTTTCCAAATTATATTTTTTTCTACAAATTGCAATAATTGAACATGCAACTAGAAATGGATTATATTTTATATATTCATTATCAACCCCCATGAAGAACTCAAGTAATTTTAAAGTAAAATTATAAATTTTATATATATCTTCATTTTTTATATTATCTTTTGAGAAAACTATTCCATTCAGAAAAAATAAATCTAAAAAGTCAATTGGTTGAATTTGGTTAAATTTATAATTTAATAATTTTAAACATTTAATTTCTATGGAAAACAATTTTTCATTTGAAAATTCTTTATTGTTAAAATTCCGAAATACATTATTAGTAATATTATAATATTTTTCATAAAAAAATTTAATTACTAATATTAAAGACCCTAAACTTAATTGTTCGAATGTTAATTCATTTTTATTTTTTTTTATTAAAATATCAAGAAAAAAAATTGACAAATAAATCATTCTTAATTTTATTTTTTTACTTATGATAAATTGTTTCATTAATTTTAAAAAATATGCTCTTTTAGTTTTATCTTTATTACTTAATATTTTATAATGATTTATAAAATTTTCATTTTGATTTGAGTTAATCATCTTAAAAAAGATATCATTTATAAAAGGATCATTAATATTATGGATTAATGATTTTGTTGAATTTTTTTCTTTTTTTTTTGAAGGTGAATATAATATCTTTAAAAAAACTGAATTAAAATGTTTGATTGATTTAAAATTATCTTTTAGCATTTTAAGTTTTTATTTTTTAAATAATTTTTATTTAAAATATTAAAAATATATTTTTTAAAATAATTCCCCATTGAAGTAAAAATACTAATTATTTTTAAGAAACAAATGTTTAAAAGTTGAAATTTACAATTTAGAAAATGTGATTGTTTTAAAAAAGAAAATATAATTACTTTAACTAATTAATGAATTAAAAAATGAAAATTAATAAACCAGAACAAAAATATTAGAAAAAATGAAGTTTTTTATTTTAAAATAATTCCAAGTTTAAACAATTAATCATATTTAATAAGAATTTGAACAATATTCAAATACAAAAGAGATTAAACTATTTTTGTTTTTTATTTATAATAAGATATTATATAATTTTTACATTAAAAATGTTTTTTATTTAAATTGAAAGAAAGTGAGCTTAAAAAAATTAATATTAAACAGAAATTTTAAAAAAAATATTTAAATATTAATTTTTGAATTATTTGTTGTAAACCTATAAATTATATTGTTTTTTGATTAAAATTATCTAAGTATACCATTTTAAGATGAATATAGTAATTATTATTAAATAATGGAAAATTAATTTTGTTATTATCATTAGGAGATAATAACAACTATCTTTATGAAAATTAAATTTTTTTATAATATTGTATAATTTTCAAGATTATTTATCAAATTTCACATAAAAAAATTAAATTTTAAAATTTTTATAGGCATTTGATTAATTATTAAATATTGTTATATAAACATTTATTAATATAATATATATAATAAGATGTTATTTTTTCTTTTTCAAATTATCATTAAATTCCTTAAAACTATATTGTTCATTTTGTGAAATATTAAAAGTTGTAATACTATTTAAAAATCTTTGAGTAGTAACAATATGTGTAGTCATAATAACAAATTTAATATTATTGCTTTTACTATTTAAATACCTAATAGAAGCAATTTCACTATAAGTAATTCCTCCAACAAAAACAAGTAAAATAAAGTTTTTTCCTTGAGGTCTTGTTATTTCTTTTTCATCATTTGGAAAAGAATATTCACCAGGTAATTCACTAAGAATAGATTTTATTTCATTCCAACCAACTTTAATTAATTTTTCAATTAATTTTACTGTAATTGGACAATAACCTCCATAAGAATATGAAGGATCATTTGGTTCTAAAACATTTACACTATCATTAATTAATTTCAATTCTCTATTTACTTTATAATATAAATTTTTTCTATCTTCTTTTTTTAATATATTCATTTTTTCTAAATTATTCCAAATAAAAATTTCTTGATGACCATAAATATTAAAAAAATCTCTTTTAAAATCATCATAAAACTTATTTTTAATTCCACTTTGTACTAAACTTTCCAAACATAATAATTTTATTATTAAATTTTTATCATATTTTTTTCCCATTTGACTTTCATAAAAATCATGTAATTCATTTGGTAAATCTCCAACTAATAATCCTTGTTCAAATAATAAACATAATCTATATAATGGAGGTTTTTGTTGTTGGGATAAATAATCAGCTATATTTATATTATCTGTTAAACCTTGTCTTTCTTCTTTCATTAATTTTACATTTTCTAAACCTTTTTGAATTTTTTTTAAATCTGTAACTTTTTTTCCTTCTTCTAATATTCTACTATGAATTAATAATCTATTTGGTAAAAAAACTCTTATTTTATTAAAGGAATAATTTTTGATCATTGAATAAAATTTGTTATTTGAACTTAAATCTACTTTTAAAGAATCTTTTTTAATATCTTTTTCTAATAATTTGGGGGCAACTTTTATTGAATTTAAATTTATATTAAAATATTCATCAATCATTCCTTCATAAGTTCCTTGACTACAAAATAAAGTTATAAAATCTATATCTCTGTCTAGAAAAACAGAAGCCAAAATTTCCTTCTCATTTTCAAAAGGAGTTCTTTCTTCTTCTCTTTTAATTAATTCAATTAATTTTTTACTAAAATTTCCTTTATAATATTTATTTTTAATTCTACCAAAAACAGTTTGAAATTTTAAGATTGATCTACTTAATATAGATAAACAATTATAATTTTTATCAATATATAAATCTTTAATTGAATTATTTTCTTCTAAAGACATTAAATCATAATCCAAAGAATAAATATCCATATTTAAATTATATATTTTTGTATAAGGTTGAAATTCACTAACTCTTAAAAATTGTTGACAATCATTATCAATTTTAGGAACAAAAATTATGTGAAATTCACTAAATTTATCCTTTCCTGGAATGATATTTTTGTTTGTGTTTGTTTCATCTACATATTTTTTTATTATGGCTATAATTTCTTTTAAAAATACTAGTTTTCCAGGAATCAAAAATATCATTATTTTACTATCGATAAATATATTTATATTTAAATTTAATATTTCTTTTTTTATTTGCTCATTCCTTAATATTGTAATATCATTGATAAAAAAACTTAATTTTGGAATTATTGATTTTTCTAAAACTAATCTTTTTTCAATTTTTGGAAGAGATGTTATTATATTCATTAAACTTTTTTGAATATGCTCTTTAAAAATAGATAAATCAATTGGATCTACTGGATTTTCATCTGTTGGTTGAATAAAATCTTCCATTTTCTAAAAATAATTATTTGAATTTCAAGAATTATTAATATTTTTTTATTTATATAAAATATTATTTTAAAATTTTATTTTTTTGAAAAAAAAGTAAGGCTAAATAAACAATATTCAATTATATAAAGCTAAATCATAGAATAATAATAATTTATCCATTTAAATAATAAATGTGAATCAAATAAAAAATTAAAAGAATAAATAATTAAATTAAAAATAAATTTAAAAATAAATGAGTTCAAAAAGTAAAACAAAATCAAAATCAAAATCAAAATCAAAATCTAAAGATAGTAATGGAATAAAAAGACCATTAAATCCATATTTACTTTTTTCTGCTGATTATAGAGCTGAAAGAAAAGGAGAAAAAATTCCATTAAAAGAAATAAGTGAAGCTTGGAATGAATTATCTTCAAAAGAAAAAAAAGTTTATGAAGAACGTTTTCAAAAAAATAAAGAAATCTATGATAAACAACAAGTAGAAAAATCTGAAAAAAGTAAAAAAAAAATAGTTGATGATGAAAATAATGAAGATAGTGAAAATGATAGTACAAATGAAATTGAAAATAATAAGAAAAAAGAAAAATCTAAAAAGCAATCATCTAAAAAAAATAAAAAATCTTTGAAATCTTGCCAAAATAAAAAAAATAAAATGAAATGCGATTGTGGAAAATGTGATTGGTGTAAAAAACAAAAAAAAAAAGAAGAAAATGATGAAGAAAATGAAGAAATTGAAGAAAAAGTTGAAAAAAATGAAGAAAAAAAAGATGAAATTAAAGAAAATAAAAAAGATGAGGAAAAAGAGGAAAATGATGATGATGAAGATGATGAAAATTAATCAATTTAATCATTATATTTTTTTTCATTTATTTAATTTTTAATACAAAAAGATAAATAAAATAATTTTAAAATTTATAAAAAATTAACGAAATAAAATTATAAAAAAGATTTTTATAAAATTGTTAATTAAAAAAAATGAATGATAATCCTGTTGCAATAATTGTTTTATTAATAAATTCAATAGGTCTTTTAGTTATTTTTATTTGTTCAATAATATATTTAGTATTATCATCTTTTTCAACATCATTTGTGGAAGAATTAAAAGAAAATTTTGAAAGTCAACCAGTATTTTCTTTAGATTTTTATTGTTCAAAACCTCAAGTATTAGGTTTTTGGGGAGGAACAGTTTCAGGATGTGATTGTGTTGGAAAAACAGAAAGACATATTAGTTATTCTAGAAGAAATAGATTAAATAGAGGTTCATGTTCAACTAATGAAACTCGTTATGGTGGATGTAGTAATGTTCATAGTACAAGTAGTGTTGCATTAACTTTTTATCATGGGGTTCAATTTTGTTTTAATAATAATTTTTCTAATGAACATACTTATCAATATTATCTTGAAAATTCTGTTCCTAAAAATTCAAAATGTAAGGATGGGTTTAAGCAATGTGGTATTTTAGATACTGTTGAGCAAATATTATGTCTTAAAGAAACTGAAAATTGTCCAATTAATGATTTTTATATTGATAATAAACAAGAAACAATGGTAAATTATAATACAAAAGCATTAAATAATGGTCATTATTTACATTATACAAATAAAAATATTACAAATCCAATATTAATAAAACTAAAATTAAGTGAAAATAATGAACCTTGTCTTTATCCTGGAGAATATAGTTGGAATTATCATTATGAATTAGAACCATCTAGTGGCTCTTGTAAAACTTCACTTTCAAATTATAAATTTGATCATAGATATAAATTAATAGATTCAATTTCTAAATATTCTATTTATCAGGAAAATAGTGTTTTCTCAAAAACACAACATTTACCATATTATAAAAATGATTATTTTTATTCTGAATATCTTAATTTATATAATAGAACTTATTTAGGCTTTGAAAAACAATGTATGATTGAAAATGGTTTTTCATTTAAATATTTTGATAATTTAAAAAGTAAATTATCATCTTCTAAAACATGTATGATTTTGAATTTAGTTATTGTTGGAATAATTATTTTTGGATTTATATCTTTATTTGGAAAAAACTCTAGAAATGAAATAACAAGATGTATTTTTTTCTTAGGTATATTCTTTTTATGGATATTAAAATCATTAAATAAATCTGTTTTGTATTTAAATATTGTTATTGGAGTTATCAATATATTGACTTTTATTCTTAATTTAATAACTTTTCTTTGTTTAATGTCTATAGAAATTAAATTTGATTGTGGTGATGAATTATCAAATGTATTAATTTATGAAATGAAAAGAACAATTGGAAACAATACTGTTGTTTCTAGTATTATGTTAATTACATCTATTATTGGAATTTTATCTGTTATTTTAGTTATATTTTTTAATGCAGGTAAAACAATTTATAATCATTATTCTAATCCTTTTTCTTCAAAGAATGAAGGATTAATTTATTCAAGAGATAACAAACCAAATAAAAGAGAAATAGAGATTAATAATAATAAATGCATAGAAAATAATGAAATCACAATTAATAATAATGGTTATACTTCTGATAACACTCCTCAAGGAAAAAATGGTTATACCTCTGACAACACCTCTCAAAAAAATAATGGTTATACTTCTGGCAACACTCCTCAAGATAATAATGGTTATACTTCTAATATTCCTCCTCAAGAAAATAATGATTATACTTCTAATATTCCTCCTCAAGATAATAATGGTTATACTTCAAATATTCCTCCTCAAGATAATAATGGTTATACTTCAAATATTCCTCCTCAAGATAATAATAGTTATACCCCTCCTCCCCAAGAAAATAATAATCATAATACAGGTGATAATAATGACAACAATTCAAACAATTATTTAAATGATTATCCCACTGAAAATGAGATTAATAATCAAAATAAATAAAATTAATAATCCATTTTATCAAAAAAATATATTATTTCTTTAAAAATAAATATTTTTTAGTTTTAATTTTGTTTAATTTTTAATGTGAAAATAATTAAGAAATAATAAATAGAAGAAAAAATTTCATAATAGAAAGATAAATACAGGAATCAAAAAGAAAAATCTTTTGAAATTAAAAAAAAAATTCAGAATTTCCTTTAATACAATTTAAAAATTATATTTAAATCAATAGTAATAATAAAAAAAAAATAATAATAATCCATCAAAAAAAAGATAGTTTTTCAATGCCTAAAATAAAAAAAAAAGGAGCTAAAAAATGAAAAAAATTGGAAAGAAAATTAAAAATTTAGGAAAATTTTTTGAAAATAAATTAAAAAGAAATTCATCTAATACTTTAAATATTAACAAAATAATATTAAATAAAAGTTTTAAGAATAAAGAATAAAGATAAAAAAAATTTAAAAAATTAGAAATTTTAAACAAATCAAAAATAAAATTTCTTTAAATGCAAAAAATTACATTACAAAAAAAAGAACAATAATATATTCAAAGAAAAAAATGGAAAAAAAAATTAATGAATCATATAATTTAAAGAAAAACTTTTAATGATTCAAAAAATAGAAAATGGACAATTAATAATTAAACAATATGAAAAAAAATCAAAAAAGATAATAAATAACAAAAATAAAACAACAAAAAAATAAATAAATAAAATAAAAAAAATAAATTGCATAAGAATAATATTTCAACAAAACAATTGAATAATAGTTTTTCACCATTTAAAACAGAAATAAGTGAAGTAAAATTAAATTCAAATGATTTTAATTTTTCTGAAGAAGATTCTGACTATATAAATGAATCAGATTTTCCAAGTGATATTGATTAAAAAAATAAAATTATCATTAAATAGTTTATTATTTGTATATTTCCTATACATTTTTTGAGTAAAATAACATTATAGAATATAACATATTTATTAGGTTTTATTTATTTTATCTGATACATTTTGAAGATAGTTACCAAGAGAATTTCCAGGAGGATAATAATTAGCTACAGCATAAATTTTTCCATTTTTTTTATTAATAGCAATTCCAAAACCTATTTTTTCAGTACTTTTCCAAATTAATTGAGTAAATCTAGTATATTGAATATGATTTTCTTCTTTTTCAAAATTATAATTGTTCATTTCATTATAAAATTCATCTGTTAATTTTTTCCCAGTAAATATTTCATTACTAGAATAAAGACTTTCTCCTATAATCTTACCATTATCTAATTTACAACTTGAATGAAACATTTTATCTTCTTTTGCCATTTTTTCAGCATGATGTTGGGCAAATTTTTGTAAATTATCATCTAATATTAAAGGACCTGCATTATGTTGTTTTCTATAATCATTATGTTGATTTAATGCATTTTTTGAAAATTTATTTATTTGAATTTCAATTCTTTCTATTCTATTATTTTCTAATGGTTTTTCCCAAAAATAAGGGGAATTTTTATCATGAATTTGAAAACAACCCATTTATATTATTATTTGAAATTAAAATAAAATTAAAAATTATTTATAAAATTATATTTTTTTTTTATCCAACAATTTTTTTTCTTGTAAAAAATCAGGGGAAAATAATATAACTTTCATTTTGTTTTCATCATATTTATTTAAAATATAATTGGGGATTGGGGATTGGGGATTGGGGATTGGGGATT
>JAJJKW010000218.1:0-104222 GCA_023805745.1 Isotricha sp. YL-2021b | reverse complement strand
TTTAGAATAATTTAATAATTTTTATATTCATTAATATATTTTTTTTTAGAATATTTTTTTTAATAAATATAAATATAATTTTTTAAAAAAAAATTAAAAAAGAAGAGAATATTTATTATTTTTTTAAGGAAAAAATCTAAATAAAAGACAAAATTTCTATATTTTGTGTTATCCTTATGAAAATGAATATATTTAATCTTGAAATAATATTTTTTTAAATCCTTTTAAGGTATTATTTTATTTTGAAAATTTAGATTTTTTAAAATAAAGAATAAAGTTTATTTTTTAATTTTTTTTAAAATTTTCAATCATCTAACACTATTTAATTATTTATTATTTATCTTTTATCTTTATAAATAAATTTGTGTAAATTTTTTTTTAATGAATTGTGAAAAAGATTCAAATCTTCAAAAACACATAATTAAAAATATTATTTAAACAAATAAAACATTATGAGTTGGTTTTATCCAATCTGCATAACGATCATTATAATAATCTCCAGGTCCAACATTATTAAAACTTCTTGATTGAAGATGTCCTCTTTCTTCTTTTGAAAATATTAAACCTTTATTTCTTTCAAAATCACTATAGGCAATATTATATGATCCAGGTCCAATATATGATTGTTTTTCTTTTTCTATGTTTTTTCTTTCTAAAAATTTTTCTTTCATAATTCTTTCTCGTTCTAATTGAAATGGATTATTTGGTTTTATTTTGTGATTATTTTTTTCATCTATAAATATATATTCTATTGAATTTAATAATATATTTTTTCTTCCGGATTTTTTTTTATTTTTAAACATTGGGTCATTAGGTAAAAATTCATTAGCTTCACTTTTACTGTGAATAATATGTTGAGGTTTTTTATAATTTACAACACTTCTTTTTATTTGAATAGGATTTCTTATTTCATACTTTCCAGGACCTGGACTTTCTTCTTTTATTTTATAATCAAATCTTTTTGCAAAAGCTCCAAATTTGTCATAATTTTTATTCCAACTTTTTTGTAAATAATTATTATTATTTACATCATATCTTCCTGGACCTACAAAATCATAAATATTTTCTTTTTTTCTTTTTATAAATTCTTTTTCATGTTTTATATCTCTTGCTATTCCTAATTTATCTATTTTTTTTCTATCAAATAATTTTTCTTTATTTTCCATATTATTTTGATTTTCATTTTTATTATTTTCAGTGAATGAATTGTAAATATCTTTTTTTGATTTTTGATTTTCAGGAAATCTTTTTGCTAAATTCCCAAAACTTTGCACATTTCTTTTTTTAATATGATTATTATTTTCATTATCATAATCAATAGATAAATAATATCCTGGTCCAGGTGAATTTTGAAAATCGGGTGAATTCAAAATAACTTCAACTTTTTTATATAAAGGTAATTCATTATTTAATAAATCATTATCATTTTTATGATTATTTATTCTTTCAAATTTATAAATTTTTTTAGGAATGAATATTTTACTCTGACTATTACTGTGCTTATTCATTAAAATAGAATTTTCAATTGAAGAATTACTATTATTATAATCATCATTATCTGAATAACTACTAATCCCTTTGAAAAGATATTTTTTTGTTGAAGTAATTAATTTTCCTCTTGATTTTCCTGATTTACTATAAATTTTTTTATTATTTTTAGGGGATAAATTATATGGATTTTTTGAGTGATATATTTCACCATCATTATCAATTTCATATCCATATTCTAAATCTTTATTTGGTATTGATATAATTCTTCTATCAACTAATGCAGAATTTACTCTATTAATATTATTTAAACTTCCTTTTCTGTTTAAAAGATATTTTGGAATACTACCAAAAGTATTTGGTATATTATATGAACCTGGACCAGGATTATTTCCTGAATTTTTTAATTTATTTAGACTATTTAAATTGAAAGAATCATAAGCTAAAAATTTTTTTAAATCAGATAAATTGTCTTTTTTTAAATTTTGGTTATCTTTAAAAGGATAATCTTGATTATCTTTTTCATAATAACCAGGTGATGGATTTAACAAATTATCTTTATTAATATATTGAGGATTTCTTGGAGAATTTGAAGAAAAGGGAATTTCAATATCTGTATATATTTTATTTAATAAAGGTTCTTTAAGTAAATCATATGAACCAGGACCAATTGTTTCATCTTCTTCCTTTGATAAAAAACGTTCTGAACGATTTACAAAAGCCATTTTATTTATGTGTTATATTATAAAATATTTTACATTTTTTATTTAATAGACAGTGTATATAAATGTCAAACAACAATGACATTAAAAATAATTCAATGGAAAAAAAAAATAAAGAAAATGAAGAAATTATCTTTAATATAAATCAATATCATTCAGACGATTTAAATAAATTTAAAGAGGAAATTTTATCAATAATAAGTGAAAATTCAAATAACTTAGAAGAAAAAATAGAAAATTATAAATCTCATATTACGAAAAAAGAAAATGAATATAACGAAATAATCAATAGAATTAATTCCCAATATTCAGAAATTTTATTATCTCAAGCTGAAATAAATACAAAGATTGATAGATTTAAGGGTTATGATAGTTTTGTTGCAAAAACAACAGATCAAATAACATCACATGAAATAAAAATTGGAACAATTAAAATGGATTTAAATAAAGCAATTGAAAAATATGATAAAATATATTTAGAAAATTTAGTTTATCCTGGAGTAATTGGTAATTTTTGTAAATATAAAAATTGTAAAGATTTTTTTGAAGATATAATAAATCAATTTAGTAAATTAAATTCATTTAAAGAAAGAAATATTTTAGATTTAAAAAGTTATAAAGAAAAATTAGAAGGAATCTTAAAAACAATTAATATTATGATTGAAAATAATTCAAAAGCAAATATGCAATATTCAAATGAAATTGGACTAAGAACAGAAAAAAATTGTAAAGATATGATTGAAATAGTAAATGAAAGAATGATGGAATTAAGACTTGAAAATTCGAAATATGCAATAGAATTAAAAGAAAAATCTTTAAATTTATCTAAAGATTGGGAAAAAATATTAAAGATTAAAGAAGAAATAAATGAGCTTTTTAAAAATGAAGTAGATAATTTTAGAGTTATCAGTAATAATAATATTAATTCTTTTAATGAATTTAAAAAAGATTTTGGTTCAATAAAATCAAAATTTTTTGAATTAGCAGAATTTATTAAAGATGTTCGTTTTAGAAAAAATATATCCAATAATAATAATGTACAAAAAAAGGAAATTAAAAATATAGTTAAAAAAATAACAACTAAAAGAAAAAATTCTTATGATGAAAGAGATTTAAAATTAAACAAAAAAGAAAAAGAAATATTAAATTTTAATTTTATACGGAATGATTCAAAAAATAATTTAAGACAAAGTCAAAGTCAAGATACTCAAAGAAAAATAAAATATAAAGAAGAAAGAAAAAACAATATGAAAAGAATTACTTCAGCAAAGAATTCAAATAACACTAAAGAAGATAGTTTATTTGATACAACTTCGAATATGACAATAACAGTAAACAATAATAACAATAGATATTTGAATAATGATGATGATAAAATAATTCAAGAATTAGCTGCTGAATTAGAACAAAGTAATAATAAATTAGATTTACTTAAAAAAAAGTTAGAAGCGAAAAATGAAAAAATTGAAAGTAATCAAAAAGATTTAATTGTCAATAATAAGATAAAAATAGAGAATGAAAATTTGAATAAAGAATTTAAAAATAAAATTATTCATTCAATATCCTCCCAACAAATAATTCAAAATAATTTATGTGAAGAAAATACTGTAAATAAAAAACATATTTTTCAATTAAAAAAAGAAAATGAAAATTTAATTGTTCAGGTAAATCAAATTGAAAAAAAACTAAATGAATTAGAATTAACCATAAATCCAAAAATAAAAGAAATTTTAAATCAAATAGAAATAATTAAATATAATAATTTATATAATAATTCTGGAGAAAATTCTGTGAATACTAATTATAATTTTATTCATGGGAATATAACAAATTATTGTGGATTTAATTTAGACAATAATACAATTAATAATAATCATCAATCACAAAATACAAAAATAATGAATAATAATAATAATACAAAAGTTTCTCCAATTGAAACTGGAAAATTTCCAGGAATAAATCAAAATAAAAAAATAGTTCCTGTTTCCTCTAGTCCAATTCATAAAAAAAATAATTATTATAATAAAATAAAAACTGGGAGACCAACAACAGGAAGACCTAATACAAAAATTGAAAACAGAGTAAACTTAATTTATGAAAATTTATATGAAAATAATAGTAATTTAAATGAAGATATTAATAAAAGACCACTTAAATTGGAACAAAAAAAAGAAAATAATGTTGAAATAAAATTTTTAGGAAAAAATCAATATAATTCTGATAATATTATAAATAGTATTCATCCTACAAGATGGGTACAATTAAGTAAAATAAATTCAAATAAAGATAATTAAATTATTTATTCAATTAATTAAAATCTTAAAACTTTTAAATATGTTCTATAAGTTTATTTTTTTTAAATTAAAAAATTGTTATTTATTTTTAATTATTAAAGAAAAAAATTTATCATGCAAAAAAACAGTAAAGAAATAAATCATAATTTAGATTTTTTAGATGATATGTTTATATCAATAAATTATGAAAACACTACAGAATTTAAAACAATATATTTAAAAGGAAAAATATATGAATCTGATAATAATATTCCATTTAATTTAGTAATACCTTCTCATAAAAAAATAGCAAAAGAGTTTATATGTAACATATGTAAAAACATTCCATTAAATTTAGTCATGTGCTCAAATACAGAAAAAATAATATGTATGAGTTGTCGAGAAAAAAGTGAAAAATGTCCTTTTAAATGTAGAAAATGTGAAATAATAACCTTAAAAGAAAAATATTTAAGAATATATAATTTAATTAAAGTTAAATGTTATTATTCAAATTTTGGATGTTCATTCATAATTGAAAGAGAACAATATGATAAACATATTAATAATTGCCCATATAGATTAAAATATAAATGTACTTTTTGTGATTTTGAAGGAAATATTAATTATTGTCGGGAGCATAGTAAATTTTGTGGCGCTAAAAAAGTAATTTGTAAATATTGTGGAAATAACAAAATTAAAAAATATTTATATAAAGAACATATTAAAAAATGTAAAAATGAAATAATTTATTGTCCTTATTGTGCCCAAAAATATTCAAGAGAAAAATTAATTTTTAATCATACTGAAGTTGATTGTATGAAAGAACAATTAAATGCAGCAAGTGAATTAATTGAAAATCAAAAAAAAATTATTGAAGACCAAAATAATACAATTAATAAAATGAAAGATAAATTGAATAATAAAAATCATAAAAAATTAAATTCTTCATTTTAAAATGTTTTAACAAATAATTAACATAATTTAATAATTAATTTAAGATAAAAAAATATTATTTTATAACTGTTTCCCTAATAAATATTTTTTAATTTTCAAATAAAACTAAAATAAACGAATACTAAAATATTTAATTAACTATATAAAATTAATAAATTTTAACACATATTAAAAGTAGCAACAAATCCTTTTCTTTTTTTAGTTTCACCTTCTTCATTTTTTTCGTTATTTCCTTTATTTTCATTACTATCATTATTTATAACGTGTAAAGAATTAAAAACTTTTTTAATTACAATATTTTCATTTTCATTTTGAATTGGTTCAACTTTTTTAAATTTATTATTTATTTGATTAAATTGTCTATTATCATTTTTTTGATTAAATTGTTGATTTTGATTAAATTGTCTGTTTTGATTAAATTTTCTATTATCATTTTGATTATAAATTGCTTGTCTTAATTCAGGAGATTCATTTACATTTCTATTATTTCTATTAATTTTATTTGGAAGAAATCTTTCATCAGGTTGATTATACATTGCTTCTCTGAATTCATTAGATTCAACAACATTTCTATTTTTCATTATATTAGGATAATTTTGTTCTTGTTGTAATTCATATGATGTTTTAAATTGATCTATTTTTTTATTCTGAACTTTAGGTTTTGGAGGTTCTGGGTCTTCAAATCCCCATGCTAAATTCCAATGATCTTCTCCTCCTGGAGGATGAATAACACGAGTTGATGTTTTTCCTGTTTTTCTAAAACTATCAATATTCATTGCATTTACATTTTGTATATGGTCTATCATTCTTCCTCTATCCATTTTTTTATATTTTATTAATTTTTTTATTTATATTGATACATTTAATAATATTAATTTTAAAATGTTGTTTTTATTTAAATTTTTTTTATTGATAAAAATTAATATTAATAAATTTAAAAATATAATTTAATATATTTCCAGTTATTTTGTTGTTTTACTAAATTGTTCATTTTTACTTTTATTCATATTACTTGTTGTAGTTTTATTTTGTAAATTTCCAGTCTTATTCTTATTAGTAGAATGTAAATTTTGAGTTTGATGTAAATTAAATTTTGCAGGTTTATATTTAAAAGCAGAAAATTGAGTATTTAAAGTTGGGTTTTTTCTTACAGCTTCTTCCTGAGGATCTTTATTTTTGTTATTAATATTTTTACTAACTTGCATTTGATTAATAGTACTCATTAATTCATCAGGTTTAATATCTTCCTTTTTTTTCTTTGGAATTGAACCTAAAGTATCTCTATAAACACTGTCATAAACTATAAATCCTTTATCATTTACAAAACCACAATTTTTTAAAAACTTTTTATTTACATCAGTTGAAAAAAATGGATTTAAATTCTTATCTAATAATGGATTATAAATTTTATATCTTGATTTTTTCTTATCAACACAATCTAACACAAAATTACCTTCTTGTTTTTTAGCAGCAGAATCTCCAAAAATTTTTTCAACAGTGCTTTTACTAATATTAACTTGATAAAAATTTTTTACATTTTTTGGAGCTTCTAAACCATTTTTTTTTAATTCAATCATTTTTTTAATAACTTCCATCCCCATCAAATAACTAATAAATATATTTTCATCAGAACTTCCTGTTTCAGCAATTTTAGATAATAAACAACAATTAAATATCATATTATATTCATCATAATTTTCTTTAATAATATTTTTATAATCATCTACTAATTCCATATTATGAGGATTTGGTTTTGGATAACATTTCATATCATATTCTGTTATATCTGGTCTTTCACAATCAGTTGTTACTTTTACAATTATATATTTCTTAAAATCATCTATAAAAATTCCTAATTTTTCACTAAATGGAAGTGGTGATTTTTGACATACTTCAGAAGAAAATATTTCATATACTTTTCTTTTATCTAATTTATCTTTTTTTTTTTCTTTTTTATTCTTTTCTTCTTCTTTTTTTTCTTCTACTTTATTTTCTTCTTCATTATTTTCTTTTTCTTTATTTTCTTCTTCTTTTTTCTCTTCTTCTTGATTATCTTCTTTTTTTTCCTCTTCATTTTTTTCTTCATTCTCTTCTTCTTTGTTTTCTTCTTTTTTATTATTTTCATTTTCTTCTTCATCTTTTTTATTTTTTTTATCATCATTAACTTCTTCAGGTTCAACATAATTTTTATCTTCATTCTTCTTTTTTTTCTTTTTTTTTGATTTAATTCCCATAAATTTTTCTCTTTTTTTCTTTTTTTCTTCTCTCTTTTTTTTTTCTTCTTCTTCTCTTTTTTTCTTTTCTTCTTTTTCTCTTTTTTTCTTTTCTTCATAAAATTGATTCATTAGATTATAAACATCATCTTTATTTCCAAAAATATAAATATCAGGGAAGAAAAGTAAATTTTTTAATTCTTCAAAATCACAATCTCCTTTTCCAACATTTAAAATAATATTTGTAGCAGAATTTAATTTTAAATATATAAAAAATCCTTTTAAATCATCTAATTTTAATGAATTTGCTATTTCACTTT
The DNA here is from genome assembly GCA_023805745.1 of Isotricha sp. YL-2021b. Lineage (NCBI taxonomy): Eukaryota > Ciliophora > Litostomatea > Vestibuliferida > Isotrichidae > Isotricha > Isotricha sp. YL-2021b. The sequence continues at coordinate 96,252 of JAJJKW010000218.1, read as the reverse complement.
CAGTAAAATCTTTTAAATCAAAATAAACAAAATCATAACTTCCAACATCAACTTCTGTTATTTTAGTAAATGGATTATCTTCTTCTTCTTCTTCTTCTTCATTCTTTTCTTCATTATTATTTTCCTTATTTTCTTCATCATTTTCTCCTTGAGGTGGTTTTTCTGCTTCTTTTTCTTTTTCATTATTTTCTTCTTCGGGTGCATTTTCATCTTTTTTTTCTTCTTCTTTTTTTTCTCCTTTATCATCTTCTTTTGTTTCCTCTTCTTTTTTTTCTTCTTCTTTTTCTTTTTTGGGACCACTTAAACCTTTACTATTTGTTAAAGCAAAATTTTTTTCATCTTCACCACATTTTATATTTAATGATATTCCAACATTACATTCACATACTTCAGATTGATGTAATTTTATTGAATTTGCATCTGACACATAATCTATTAATTCCTTAAATTTTTGCTGATTTTCATCAAAATCCATTTTATCTAAGATAATATAATTTATTGATACTTTTTTTTTGTTTATTTTATTACCTGTTAATATCATATTTATTGTCCCATTTTCAGAAGTCATTTCTATTTTATCCCATAAACTTTTATCTTCTAATAAAAATTGCAAATCTTTTACTTCTTTTATTTCTTCATAATTTATATTTTTTTCTTTGAAATATTTTGATTCTATTTCTAAAGAAAATAATAAATTTAAATTTCCCATTGAAACTAATGTCGGCATTTTTTTCAGTTACTTTTAAAATTATATTTAATTTTAAATTTCGATAAATTATTATTATTTTTTTCTTTGAATAATATTGAAATAATTAAATAAACAAGAATATATATTGAATAAAAATTTATTTTTATCTTCAAAAAATGTTAGATTTATCAACAAAAAATCCATTATATCGTTCAGGATTAATAGAAGATATATATTTAATAGATCAAGAAACAACATTAGGAGAAGGAGCATCAGCAATTGTAAGAAAGGGAATAAGAAGAGATTCAGGAGAAGTATTTGCAATAAAAATTATAGATAAATCAAATTTAGGAGAAACAGAATTAGAATCATTATATAATGAATTAAAAATAATGTCAATTATTGATCATCCTAATATAGTAAGAGTATATGAATATTATGAATGTCATAAAGTTGTATTTATTGTTATGGAATATATGCAAGGAGGAGAATTATTTGATAAAATAGTAGAATATGAACATTATACAGAAAAACAAGCAGTAGAAACTTTCCGTCCTATCGTAGATGCTGTAAGATATTGTCATTCATTAGGGATTGTTCATAGAGATCTTAAACCTGAAAATTTATTATATGCTACAAATGAAGAAAATTCACTTATTAAAGTAAGTGATTTCGGTTTTGCTAAATTTTTAATACCAAAAGCACAAGAAAAATTATTTACCGCTTGTGGAACTCCTTCTTATGTAAGTCCTGAAATAATTGAAAGTAAAGGTTATGATAATAAAGTTGATTGTTGGTCTCTTGGAGTTATATTATATGTTATGTTATGTGGTTTTCCTCCTTTTTATGCTGAAGATAATAGTGAATTATTTGAATATATTAAAAATGCAAAATATGAATTTGCAAGTCCTTATTGGGATCATGTATCTGAAGAAGCAAAAGATTTAATTAAAAAATTACTTGTTGTCGAACCAAATGAAAGATTAAGTTGTGAAGACATTTTAAAACATCCTTGGCTTACAAAAAGTAATTATTCTAATGAAATACTTATGTTTAAAGATGATTATACTGAATTCAAAAAGAAAATAAAATTAAAAAGTGCTATTATGGCTAGTTTAATTGTTAATTCTTGGAAAAAAATTGTATTTGATAAAAAGTAAATGCTCTTACTTTTTATTTTATTTATTTATTATTTATTTATTTATTGTAAGAAATGAAATTCTATTTTAAATATAAATCTTTTTTTAAAATAAAAAATATTTAAAAAAAAAATGTTTGATAAAAATGAAGTTTTATTCGTAGTTGCAATGAAAGATGAAACTGGAGAATTTTTCAAAGATTTAGACTTAATTCTTGTAGGAGTAGGAAAAGTAAATGCAACATATCATTTAACAAAAGCAATAACAGAAAGAAAATTAAAAAATAAGGCCCCAAAATATATAATAAATTTTGGAAGTGCAGGAAGTAAAAAATATCATAAAGGTCAATTAGTAGCATGTAATAAATTTATTCAAAGAGATATGGATGCTACAATTTTTAATTATAAATTAGGTGAAACTCCAGCAGAAAAAGAAATTCCAATGATTATTGAATTTCCTAAATTTATTAATGATTTAGAATATGGAGTTTGTGGAAGTGGAGATAATTTTGCTACTACAGAATCTCCTATTAAAGAAGTAGAAGTTTCTGATATGGAAGCTTATGCAATGGCTAAAGTCTGCTATTTTGAAAAAATTCCTTTCATTTCTCTAAAATATATAACTGATGGATTAGATGAAAAAGGAGGAAGTGATTGGGATAAAGAAATTCTTGACGCTCCTAATTCTTTTAAAAAATATGTTTATGAAAAATTACTTAAAAAATAAATTTATTGTTTTATTCAATGGTTTAAAAATGTTTACAATAGTTTTTCAAATTTAAGATAAATTAATTTTTTTTTATTATTAAATTAATAAATAATTATTCTCAGAAAATATATCATAAAAAAATGAAAAATCTTTTAATATCAATTGACTTATTTGGATATCCTCCTTCTTTTAGTATTTTAAAACAACCGTTTCATTTCACAGTTTTTGGTGGAATTTTATCAATCATCTTAATAATTGTAGGTTTAATAACTTTAATCTTTTTTTCATTACAGTTATTTCAGAAAGATTCTCCTTCTGTAAACTTATCAACAGAATATTTATCAAATCCTTCTAAATTAAATTATTTTGATAATTTTGAATTTTTGATTGGAATTCAAAATAGTGATTATATAACAGAAATAAACGATAAAATATTTCAAGCTGAAGGAATACTTTTCAAAACAATTGTAAATGATAGTGGAATATATAATATAAGAACATCAATTAATTTAACATCTTGTGATAAAGCTCTTTCATCTAGTAAAAATAAAGATATTTTTCAAAATTTAAATTTAAAAGGATATTATTGTATATCTCCTGAACAAGAAACTGATATTTTTATTCAAGAACATTGGGGACATAATAATTTTTCTATGATTCAAATTAAATTTATTGATTGTGATAATTCTACAGGAAATTGTGCAACAGAAGATGAAGTTGTTAAATTTTTACATTCTGCAGATTTATCTTTTTTTATTGCAGATAATTTAGTTTCAACTAGAAATTATAAGAATCCTTTTACAAGAAAACCTAAAGAACAATCACTTAAAGTATCAGATCAATATAAAGTATCTTTAATTCAATATATTCAACATTTAAGAATAGAAGATGATGATAATTTTATGTTAACATCAAATCATTCAGTAAATTCTTTTACTTTAAGTGATTTTATTACTAACACTGTCTTTGAAAGGGATTCTGATACTTTTCTTAGTCTTTCAATTCAATTGGATAATACTATTCAAAAATTTCAAAGAAAATATTATAAAATTCAAGATTTAGCAGCTCAAGTTGGTGGAATAATTAATGCTTGTTATATGGTTGTTTATTTTATATTAAAATTATATGAAAAAAACAGCTATTTTGAATTTATGATAAATAATTTTTTTGAAATTAGATTAGATGAATTTCAAAAACAAATTAAATTAAAAAGTTATCATAAAGGAAATTTACCTAATCATAGAAAAACAAGTTCTTTAGAAAGTGGAAAAACTTCAAATTTAAATTCAAGAGCTAATACAGAACTGAAAAGTTCTCCATCAACTATTTCAAATTCAAATAATACAAATCATAATAATACTTCAATTCAAATTGAAAAGAAAAGTAGTAGTAGAGAAAATAAAAAGATTAGATTTTCTTTTTTTGATAAATTAATTTTATTAAAAATTGCTCCTAAATTTTCAAGAGCTAAAAAAGATAAAGTTGATGAAATCTTTTTTAAAGGAACAGAATATATAATGGAACATTTAGATATAATAAATCATTTAAGAAGAGCTCATGCTTCTGATATGAAATCTGATTTGTTAATGGGAGAAGAACAAAAAAAAATATTTCATTATATTACTAAACCTATTTTATCTTTATCATTTTTAGGAACAAGATATAATCTTCATAATTTACCAGTTAAAGTTAAAAATAAATTGTTACATAAAAATTCAATTTTTGAAACTAATTTTAATAAAAAAGTTTTAAATGTTTCAGATGATAATTCTGAACAATTACCAACATCGAGAAAAAGAAAATTTAAAAATAATAAAAAAAAAGAAATTGATTATGAAAATGAAGACGTTGATTAAAATTTTATAAATCTATTTTAAGAATTGTATAAAAGAATTGTATATTTCTTTACATTTTTTATTTTAGTAATTGTTAAAATTTGTAAATTAAATAAAAATAAATTATTTTATATAAACATATAAATCATTTAAATTATTTTTTTTAATGATTAAACTTTTAAAAATTGTTCTTTTGATTCCAAATATTTTATGTGTTTTTATTAAATTAGAATTCTTTAAAAAAAATAGTTCAAAGTTTAATTTTGAAAATGACACTATTTTTTCTAATTATTATTCGAAAATATCAGCTGGGACACCTTTTTTAGAAATTGAATCTTTAATAACATTAGAAAGTAATTCTTTTTATATTACTGAAGGCTTAATTTATAAATCAAATTATTCTTCAACTTATTTTGGATTAAAACCTGAAGAAAGTCATTTTTCTAAAGAACAATTTGAAAGTGCAATTTTTTCTTCAGAAACTTTTTTATTATATGATGATAATAATAAAAAAACAAAAATAGAAAATATTCAATTTATGCTTGCTACAAAAACTCCAAGTTATAAGAAAGAATATCCAATGAGTATTGGATTAAATACAAAAGATTCTAAATTAAAAGAATATAATTTAATTTATCAATTAAAAAAAAATAATTATATTTCATCATTCTCATTCACTATTGTTTTTGATAATGAAAATAAAGGAAATATATTAATAGGAGGACTTCCTCATGAATATGATGAGCAAAAATATTATTTTGGGGCCTTTAGATATACAAATTTATTTTCAGACGCACAAATGAATTGGAAATTTAATTTTGAATTGATTTATTGTGATAATGAAATAGAGGAAAATAATAAAATTGGTCAACTTTCAATCGATTATGGTGTTTTGATTGGAACAATGAGATATAAAGAAGTTATTTTTAAAAAATTTTTTGATGAAAAAATAAAAAGTAAAATATGTCAAATTCAAAGTACTCAAAGATTAAATTATATATATTTAATATGTCAAAACACTTTAGATATTACTAAATTTCCAATTTTGAAATTCCAAAGTAAAGTTTTAAATTACACTTTTGAATTAAATTATAATGATCTATTTAGAAAAGAAAATGATGGAACATATTTTTTTTTAATTATATTTGATATTTATATTAATAATGAATGGATTCTAGGTGTTCCATTTTTAAAAAAATATCAAATGATATTTGATCAAGATAGAGCAATTATTGGATTTTATATTTATAAAGTTGATAATAAAAATATTAGTTTATCTAAAATATTATCAATATTCTTTCTTTTTATTATTATTATTTTAATTATTTTATATATTAGAATTTTATTCCAAAAAAGGAGAAAAATTAGAGCTAATGAATTAGATGATAACTATGATTATATGCCTTATATAAATATTAAAGATAATTAAATATATTATGAAATATAATATCAGAAATATTAATATTTAATAAATTAATAATAATTTTTTAAAAAAATTATTTTAAGGTAGAATTCTGTTTAATTATAATAAATATGTCAAAAATTGAAAACGCAAAACAAAGCCAAAAAATACACTTATTTGAATGTATTCAATGTAATTGTATACCCGAAATTATTTTCAAATATAAAAACGGAGATTTAAATGTTATTTGTAAGTGTCAAAATAATCATATAAACGCTGTTCCTTTAATTGAATTTATGAATCCAATAAAGGAAAAAATGAATATCTTTAAATCTGTAGGAAATTTTTTTTCATCAAAATTATTTTCAGAAAAAAAAAAGGAAGATTCAACAAATAAAGAATTATTTATAAAAGAATGTCCAATTCATAAAAATAGTTATGATTCATATTGTACAAAATGTGATAAAAATTTATGCTATATTTGTAACTTAGACCATAAAGAGCATCATATTTTATCTTTTTTTGAATTAATTCCTGAAAAGGCAAAATTAGATAAATTAGAAGAAAATATTTTAAAATCAACTGAACAATTGGAAATTATAGAACAACAAATTGAAGAAATAATTCAACAAACAAAAGAATATTTAAATTCAATTCATGAAAAATATTCTGAATTTAAAAAATTAAATTTATTAGAAATGAAATTAGTTCAAATTATTAAAGAACAATATATATCTAATCAAAATAAACAATTATTAAATTTTGATATCATTCAAAATATAAATAATATTCTTTCATTTTCAATAAATAAAGTAGATTTTGATGCTTCTTCAACTGCATTAGAAAAATGTAAAATATTAGATGATTATTTTTTGGGAGATAATAATTTTATAAAGAAAAAAATAGTAAAATCAATAATAAATCGTTTTGTATTTGATTTTAAAAATACAAGAACAATAAGAGAACATGTAAATCAGATAAATCAAATAAAAATATTTCCTAATGGAAAAATAATAACAGGTTCAGCAGATAAATCATGTAAAATATTTGAACCAAAAAAATATTCATTAATATTATCAATGAATGATATTCATACTCAACCTGTAACAGGAATTGCAATATTAGATAATAATCATTTTGCAACATCATCAAAAGATAAAAGTATAAAATTTTGGTATTTTGAAAATAGAAATTATACTTTATTAGAAACAATATTAAATGCTCATAGAGAAACATTAAGAAGTATAACATATTCAAAACATGGATTTTTAATGTCTTGTTCAAATGATCATAATATAAAAATATGGAGTGAAGTATTACAAAATAAACATCAATGTGTTACAATATTAAATAATAATTCTTGGGTAGAAGCAGTTTTAGAATTAGATAATTTTAATTTAGTTTCTGGTGGAAGTGGAGGAATAAAAGTTTGGAAATATCCAACATATGAAATTTTATTTTCTATTAATAATGCAAATGTTTATGCTTGGAATGCTATTAAAATGCTTGATGATGATAGAATTTTATGTGGAGGTTCAAATGATGGTGTAATGAAAGTTGTTAGTATTAAAAAACAATGTATTATTAAAAGAATTTCTGTTCTTAAACAAGTATGGTCTATTCTAGTTTTAAAGAATGGAATTTTCTTAACTGCTGGTGTTGATAAAGCTATTAGAATTTTTAGAAGTGATACTTATGAATGTATTAGAAAATTAAATAATGTTCATACTGGAGATATTATGGGATTTACTCAAGTTAATGGAAATTCTATTCTTTCTTTTGCTTGTGATTCCACTTTTAAAATCTGGAATTTTTAAATAATGTTGGATTAGTTTCTATTTTTTTTTAGAAAAAATTAATTTTTTTAAATTTTTTATAGAATAATTAAATAATAATTTTACTCAGATTCAGAGATAAAATTATTTTTATAATAATTAAATGAGTTATTCATGATTCAAATATCAAATAAAAATAAAAAAGAACCTCTTGTAAAAATAATATAATATAAAAAAGAAAAATGAATGTTAACCTCAAATAGCATTAAATTATTTAACAATAGGACAAAACAAAGCTAGAACACTATTTATAAATGCTTTAATATTAGGAATGTATGCAGGATTTTATATTGGATTAGGAGGTCTCTGTTCATCAATGGCATCATATAATGTAACTCCTTCTTTTTTGGGTCGTGTTCTTCAAGGAATTGTTTTTCCAATTGGACTTTATATGGTTCTTGTTCAGGAGCAGAATTATTTACAGGAAATTGTCTTTTATTAGTTCCTCTATTAACAGGAAAAATCGAAATATTAGAAATGCTTATTTTCATGGGGAACTGTTTATTTCGGAAATTTTATTGGAGCTTTATTTTTAGCAATTTTAGTTTGTATGGTCATGTTCTTGATTTATATGAAAAAAATTAGCTAATGTTGTTGTTAATTTAGCAACTTCCAAAGTTGCTTTATGTTTTGGAGATGCTTTTGTTAAAGGAATGCTTTGTAATTGTTTTGTTTGTCTTAGTGTTTGAACTTCATTTGGTTCTAAAGATTTAACTGGAAAATTTTAGCTTTATGGTCACCTGTTTTTTTATTTGTCTCTTGTGAAATGGGACATTCAATTGCAAATATGTATTTTATTCCTGTTAGTTTAATGGATAAAGAAGAATATAATTTTTCTTCTCCTAAATAATTGGGGAGCATTTTTTTATAACAATTTAATTACTGTTACTCTTGGTTATATTTGTGGTTGAGGAATTATTGTAGGTGCTGGTTATTGGTTTATTTATCTTAGAGGAAAAAAATTTGATGATGAAAATAAAGAATTTAAACCAATTCTTCCTGATATTCCTAAAAGTATTAATAAAATTGGATTGGAAACTCATAGAGAAAATGATGAATTAAAACATAGAGAAAAAATTAAGAATCATTGATTTCCATCTTTAATATTATTTTCTAATATAAATTTTTTTATTTTATTAAAAGGATGATATTTTTTTGTATTTTAATTTGTTATGAATTTTTGTGTTTTTTTTGAATAAATGAAATTTTAAATAAGTTAATTAAAAAATAAAACTGTCTAACAAATTAAATAATATTTATTAAAACATGTATTTTATTTAGATAAAAAAATAATTAAAAATATAATATCATAGAAAATCTTCACATCATTTTCAAGTTAAGTTTTTAATTCTTTTAAATCTTTTTAAAATTATATTCTCTTTAATTACAATTATTCAATTCAAATTAGAAAATATTATAAAAAAAAAATTGAAAAAATGAATTATAATTAAAAAAAGTGTTTTTAAAGTAAGATTTTTTTTAAAAACAGTAAAAAGAGTTTTTCTATATTATAAAATAGAATTTAATGTATTTTTTGTTAGAAACATTAATTGAATAACAATTATTTTGTACGTAAAAAAAAATTAATTTGTTAAGTTATATAAAAGGTTAAAAATTTACTTAATTTATAACTAAAAATGGCATCATCATCTTGTAGTAAACTTAGAGCATTATTAAAAAAGAATTTTTTAATAATGAAGAGAAACTTTTGTACTTTTATCGCAGAAGTATTCTTCCCAATAATATTAATGGTCCTTATATATGGAATAAGAAAAGCTTTTAAAATAAAATATCATTACTTTAATGATGAAGAAACCAATGATAGTACATTTTTAGAAAATAGGGCAGTAGGTTTTACAGAATCTACCTCATCAACAATAGCAACAAGATTAACTAGAAGTCCATTTCTAAGATTATGTTATGATAATGATAAACAAACAGTTCGTCCTAAAATAGCTTTAGTAAATGTTCCTGATGAAATAAAAAATAAAATAATAAGTTTAGCAAGTACAATCGATTCAACTTCTTTTACAGTATCAGATTCAACATGGAAAACCTTTGATTCAGTAGATAAAATGAGGGATTATGTAAAAGATGGAGCTTATGGTTCAACTGATAATCCTCTTCTTTGTTTTGGAATATCTTTCACATCAAAAGAAAATAAGAAATATGATTATGCTCTTCATTACTTTGATAGTGAAATGGATGAAGGAATACTTGATGTTCCTGATGGAAGAGGAGAAGCTAATGATCCATTTCAAGAAGGTCCTGATATGGATTCATATGAACTATATCTTAATAATGGTTTTAATTTTGTTCAAAAAATAATTGCTGAATATATTCTTGATCAAGAATCAGGGTCAACAAATAATAAAATAGAATTTGGAATGGTTGCTCAAAAATATGAATTTTATAGAACTGACCCATTTGGTATTTTTGTTGGATATATTGTTCCATTTTTTGTTGTTATTGCTTATATGTGTCCTCTTTGTTTATATGTTTTAAGAATGGTGAGAGAAAAAGAAACTAAAGCAAAAGAAGGAATGAAAATTATGGGAATGGGAGAAGGTATTTATTTCCTTTCTTATTTCATACAATATTTTATTGTTAATATTATTTATTCTGTTGCTAATACTATAATAATATCTCAAGTATTTAAACATGTTGGTTTTCTTTTTATCTTTTTGTTTTTTTTCCTTTGGGGATTATGTGTTTTTTCTCTTGCTTTTTTCTTCCAAAGTTTTATTGATAAAACTAGAATTGCCCTAATTTTAAGTTTATTACTTTATTTTATTATGTTTTTCTTATCAACTGCTGTTATGAATGAAAATGCTAATAAAATATTAAAAATTGTTTTATCAATTTTTCCTGCAGTTGCTATTGAATTAGGTGTTATTATTTTTGGTTATTTTGAAAGTCATTTTAAAGATTTTAAAATGAGCAATTTTACAAAAACATATAAAAATTATTCAGTTTTTACAATGACTTTAATGTTACTTATTGATTTCTTCTTTTTCTTATTTTTAGGATATTATCTTCAAAATGTAATTAGTCATGATTTTGGTATATCAAAACCTTTTTATTTTATTTGTACAAAAAGTTATTGGTGTGGTAGTCCAAAAAGAAAAAAAACTGAAATAGTAAAAAATGAATTACAAGAATATCCTTCAAATCCACCTCGACATAAATTAGGTCGTCCTACTAATTATAATCCAAATTTAGAATATCCAAGTAGTGGAAATATTAGAGATTCTCAATTAAATTCAAGTTCTTTCAAAGTTAATAATAATTATAATACAAATAATAATTATAATACAAATAATAATTATAATTCAAATAATAATTATTCAAACCAAAACTTAAATAATACAAATAAAATAACACCTCAAAGATACAATCCCACAAAAAATAATTATATAAGAGAAAAACAATCTCCAAACAATATGCAATTAAGAGAAAATAACATCAATAAAATAAATAATACTTACAATCCTAAAGTAAATAACAATATAACTCAAAATAAAGTATCTCAAGAAAATTTTGAAAGTGAAGAATTATATAGAAACCTTACAGAAAAAACAGATGTCCTCCAAATTTTAAATTTAGTGAAAAAATTTTCAGATGGTAAAGTAGCAGTAAAAGGAGTATCATTAAATTTATATAAAAATGAGATTTTTGCATTACTTGGTCACAATGGAGCAGGAAAATCAACAATGATATCAATGTTATGTGGAATGTATGATTCTTCAGGAGGGGAAGCATTTTTTGATGGAATGGATATATTAGATGGTGATAATATGGATCTTTTTAGAGCAAGATTAGGAATTTGTCCTCAACATGATGTTTTATTTGATGATTTAACTGTTTCTGAACATTTAAGTATGTTTGGAACTTTCAAAGGTGTTTCTTTTAGTGATTTAAATCAAGAAGTTGAAAAAACTATGAAAGATTTTCATATGAGTGATATGAGTGATATTACAGCAAAAGAATTAAGTGCTGGTCAAAGAAGGAAATTATCCATTGCTATTGCTTTAATTGGAGGAAGTGAAGTTATTTTTTTAGATGAACCTTCAAGTGGAATGGATATTACTAGTAGAAGAAATTTATGGGAAATTCTCAAAAGAATGACTGAAAATAAAATTATTATTTTAACTACTCATTATATGGAAGAAGCAAGTGTTCTTGGTAATAGAATTGGTATTATTAATTCTGGAGAAATGAAATGTGTTGGAACTCCTTTATTTTTAATTGAAAGATTTGGCAAATATATGAGTTTGAGAATAGTAAAAGATAAATTAGCAATTAACGATGAAATTATTGAATTTATTTCTTCACAAGCTGAAGATATTGAATATGAAATATTATCTGAAGAAATAATGTTTAGAATTCCTAAAGAAAATTACACAGGTGAAAGACCTCATATGAATTTAAAAGTTTTTTTTAATAAATTAGATGAAAGCTTAAACCAACTTCATATTAAAACATATAGTGCAAGTATGCCTACTTTAGAAGATGTATTTCTTAATATTGCTGCAGAAGATACTTTAGCTATAAAAGGTGGTCATAGAAAATTTTCACAAGTTAATGTTGAAAATGATAAAATCTTATTTGAATTAGATATGAAAAATGCAAAAAGTGGAAAATTTTCCAGTGATTTTAAAGCATGTTTCAAAAAAAGATTTAAACAAACTATTAGAGATATGAAAGGATTCTTTTTAGAAATTTTATGTCCTATCTTATTAATTGTTATTGGTTTACTCGTAAGTAAAGTTAAATTCCAAATGGAATCAGATGCAACTGTAGTAACAATTCAAGATATGGGAAAAGAAACAATATATTATTATGATGCTGGAGCATCGATTTCAAATATAGATACTTATTTTTCAGTTAATAATGGTAATGTAACTGCTTCAAAAGATGTTACAATATCTTCATCATCTTCCGATAAAATATTAGATTATTATACAGCTATATATAATAAAAAAGATAGTTCTTGTTTTGGAGCAATGTTATTTCTTCCTAATACTGATTCAACTAATACTTATACTTACTCATTTAGTGAATATATTAACACTCAAGCAAGACAAGGTGCAATGTATATTACTTCTTATTTTTTACAACAAATTATTGCTTCTAAAACTAGTGGAATTACCGTTACTTTTACTAATTATCCAATGCCTTTAACAAAAGAATTACAGAATTCCGCAGATCAGACATCAAATTCTTTAATAGTTTTCTTTGTTGCTGTTGCTTTTTCTTTAATTCCAGCTAATTTCATCACTATTATAGTTAAAGAAAAAATAAATAATTCAAAACATTTAATGAAAATTTCAGGAATGTCATTTTCAGCTTATTGGATTGTAAACTATATCTTTGAGCTTATAAAATACTATTTTACTGCAGGAATATGTATGTTATTAATATATTTATTTAACTTTTATCCTAAATATTTTCTTATGTTTTACATTGTTTATGGACCTTCAATGACAAGTTTTACTTATTTACTAAGTTTCAGCTTTGATGAAGAGACTGCAGCTCAAAATGGAGCAATTCTATTAAATTTTTTAATTGGTGCTTTAGGAAGTAGTGTTGTTTTAATGTTTAGAGGACTTGATAATATGAAAAATTTTGGTGTTTTTTTGGAAGTCATATTTAATTTTATTCCATCTTTCAGTTATGCATTTGCTTATGATGTTTTGTTAAATAAATATTTACTTCTTATGGTTGATTATCCTGATGATTGGTATTTTCAAAAAGATAGTTTAATGATATCAACGAAATATACTGGATTAGAATTTATATTTTTAATTGCAACTTTTATATTATATACTTTGATTCTAATTAGAAAAGAATATAAATCAACTCGTTTTCCAAATTCACCAAATAATCGTCTACCTTCAAATTCTCATGATGATAATGTTCTTAAAGAAATAGCAAGAGCAAATTTTGAAAATTACACACCAATTCCAAATAATAATTTAGATAATGCTGCAAATAATCAACATATTAATATTGAAAATGAAAATAATGGTTATGCAAATCATGAAGATATAAATATAATTCCAGACAATAATAGTATAGCTTCAGAGCCTAATAATCCAAATAGAACAAATCTAAATACTAATCAAAAAGAAGAATATGCAATTCATATTCAAAATTTAGAAAAATATTATACAAGAAGAGGTTGTTGTGGAACTTGTTGTTGTTTATGTTGTAATTTATTTAATTGTTGTAGATGTTGTGTTTGTTCTTGTTGTGAAGAAGTAATACCAGCTGTTAGAAATATATCTTTTTGTTTAGAATATGGGGAATGTTTTGGTTTATTAGGAGTAAATGGAGCAGGAAAAACAACTACATTTAAATGTATAACAAATGAACACAAAAGAAATAATGGGAATATTTTTGTGGATGGACAATCAGTAAATACTAATTTCGAAAAAGTTTCTCAAATGTTTGGTTATTGTCCTCAATTTGATGCTATATTTGAATATATGTCAGTATATGAAAATTTAGAATTTTATGCAAGAATAAAAGGAATAACAGGTGAAAATTTAGAGAAAGTAATAATGGCAATGATAGAAGAAATGTCATTAGGAGAATTTACAAATAAAATATCAGGAAGATTATCAGGTGGAAATAAAAGGAAATTATCAGTAGCAATATCAATGATATGTAATCCTCCAATTATATTATTAGATGAACCATCAACTGGAATGGATCCTGAAGCAAGGAGATTTATGTGGGCTGTTATACATAAAATTTCAACTAAAAGAAAAAAATCTTCAGTTATTATGACTACTCATTCAATGGATGAAGCTGAAACACTTTGTAAAAGAATGGGAATTATGGTTAATGGAGAATTTGCTTGTTTAGGAAGTTCTACTGAAATTAAAGAAAAATATGGTTATGGATTTGAAATTGATATTAGAATTAAACCTATGAAAGAAGAAGAAATTAATAGATTTTTAGATGCTAAACATATTGAAAGAGATTTTATTGTTACTGATGGTAATATTAGAGAAACTTTAAATAAATGCGGAAAAGATAATTTTATTAATGAATTACAAAAAGGAAGATTAGGAGAAAAATTAGTCAGAGCTATTCAATTAAATGGAAAAATAAAAGTTTCTCAACTTTTAACTTGGATATATTTTAATGAAAATGCTTTGAAATTAATAAAAATTGCAAAAGAATATTTCCCTGAAGTAATTTTAACTGAATTTATTGGAAATAATTTCTTATTTAAATTAAAAAAAACTGAAAATTCAAGATCTATTGGATTTTTATTTGGATTATTTGAAAGTGCAAAAGATCAATGTAATATTACTGAATATAGTATTCAGCAAACTTCTTTAGAACAAATATTTAATATGTTTGCAGTAGAACAAGGAAAAGATAGAAATAATCCAATTGTAAATTTAGATGAAGAGAAAAAAACAGAAATTATTATCGACGAACAATTAATCCAAAATTTAATTGGATATTAAAAAATAGTAAAGAAATCTTAGATTTTTTGGTAATAATCTCAAAAAAATTTGTATTTTTTAAAGTTATGATATATTAATTGTATATATATAATTATTATTATTATTTATAAATTATGATTAAAAAAAAGAATCAAATAGAATTTTATAAAAAAATAAAAAAAAATGTTTGGACCACCAAGAGATCATAGAGGACCTCCAAGAGGACCTCCAATGCATGGACCTCCAATGCATGGCCCTCCAATGCATGGTCCTCCAATGCATGGTCCTCCAAGAGGACCTCCACAACCAATGTATGTAGGAGGATATGGACCTGGACC
The DNA here is from genome assembly GCA_023805745.1 of Isotricha sp. YL-2021b. Lineage (NCBI taxonomy): Eukaryota > Ciliophora > Litostomatea > Vestibuliferida > Isotrichidae > Isotricha > Isotricha sp. YL-2021b. The sequence continues at coordinate 80,841 of JAJJKW010000218.1, read as the reverse complement.
TGGTTATAATGCTCCTCCTGGACCTGTTCATAGACCTATTGGAGGTAGACATCATGATGATTCTTGTTGCATAATGTTTTAATTTTATAATATTAAATTTTTATTTTCATGGAAATAAATTATATGTTTTTTATTATATTTTTTTAATAATGTGAAAATTAAATTTTTTTGGAGTAATTATATCTAAATTTTTAGAGAAATTATCCCAATTTGGTAATTTTTCTCAATTTCGTTTCTAAATTTTTAAACTTTAAAAATTAAAAAATAATATTTTATAAAGGACTTAAATTTTTGTCTACTAAAAAAAATAAAAAAATAGAATATGAATTTAAATGCTCCTTCATCAATTTTAACTTTATTAACCATAAATCCGAATTATTTGAGATGTTCAATTTGTAAAAAATTAAATTTTCTTTCTTTAGAACAATCAAAGAAAAAAGATGAATATTCATTATTAGAAATATGTCAAAATAATCATAAAAATGAGTCTCCTCTTATTGATTATATTTTAGAGAAACAATCAAACCCAAAATATAATTTCACATGTAATGATTGTAAAATTGAAGTTTTCCCAGAAAAAATTTTTTTTTGTAAAGAATGTCAACAATTCATTTGTTATTATTGTAGAACAAATCATTTAATTTCAAATGGTAAACATAAATTTTTTTCTTTGCCAAAGTTTGATAAATTATGCATGAAACATTTTAATCCTGGAATTTGTTTTGATATAGAAACATCTCAATATCATTGTACTGAATGTATAGAAATTAAAGATAAAAATAAAATTATTACTCCAGTAGATTATTCATTTAATGAAAATGAATTAATTCAAATTTCAAAAAAATTAGATGAGGCGAAAATATATTTAAATAATTTAGAAAATATAAAAAATAGTCTTATTGAATCTTTAGAGAATATTGCCACTCATTTAAAAGAAAGATTCAATATTTTTCAAAATAACAATCAACAAATGATTAATTTATGTAATTTATTAATTTCAAATTATAGAGAATATAAAAAATATAACATATATGAAGATTTCTATAATATTAAAAACATTTGTAATTTTAGGAATTTTAAAAGTTTTCTTCAAGAATATCAACTACAAGATACATTTACCAATATAAATAATTTTTTAAATTTCTTAAATAACAAAGAAAACTCAATTCTTCTGGATTCTACAGGAGTAATATTTTATCATGAAAAATCAGAAGTAAAAGAAGAAAATATTTTAACAAATAATAAAATGAAAGAATTATTATTTTCACATGAAGATAAAAACCCAACAAAGAAAAAGATAAAAAAAATGAGAAATGACTTTCAAAATAAGAAAAATAATATATTAGACATGTTGTCAATAAAAGGTAAAAATATATATAAAAAATATAAAAATTATGTAAAATCACTTCCTCCATTAAATACAAAAATAAAAGTAGATTTTTATGATATAATAAAAACAAAATCAGGATATTATTTTGGTGAATGGTCAAAAAATAATTTAACACATGGAAGAGGTCTTCATATAAATGAAGATGATTCATTTTTTGTAGGTTATTTTGAAAATGGAGAACCTGAAGGTTTTGGAAAATATAAAGGAAATGATAGAGAAACAATAGCAATTTGGAAGAATAATAAAAGAATATTTGCAAAGGAAAAATTCCCTGATGGAATTAGGTATAAAGGTTATTATTTAGATAATCAATTTAATTATTTTGGTTTTTTATCAGATAGTGATGGAAATTTTTATAAAGGAGAGTTTAATAATGGGTTAAAACATGGATTTGGGATTTCAAATATTAATATTAATGATAATAATAATAATAATAATAATAATAATATTAATATTAATGATAATAATAATAAAATAATAATAATAATAATAATAATAATAATAATAATAATAATAATAATAATAATAATAATAATAATAATAATAAAATAATGAATGATATTGTATATAATGAACAATATATTGGAGAATATAAAAAAGGATTTAGAGATGGTTTTGGATTTATTAAATTTGATAATGGAAATATTTTAGCTACTCATAGTGATAAAAATAAATTGAATGGTTTTAGTATTTTACTAAGGAATGATGATAAAGTCATTTGGAAAAATTATAAAAAAAACATTGAAAATTATAGTTTGGAATTAAATGAGGAAGAATTTGAAGAAGAAATACAATGGGTTAAAACAATTTTTAGAAGTATGTTTGACTAAAACTATTAAATATTAAATTATTTTATTAATTTTAATTTTAAATGTGTTTATAATATAATTTAATTAAATGGATAAGCATAAAGCTATTACTAAAATTATGTATAATTTTAGGAAAAATTTACCTAATTCAACAATTTTTTATTTTATTTATTATACCTTTAAATTACTTGGTATAATTTTAGCAACACAAAATTTAAAAGAATATGAATCACAAAGTAATAATATTACTTCTTTTTATTCAATTTTTTCTAAGTTTTTGATATATGATTCAAGTTTTAATATAATTTCATATTCATATCAATGGATATGTTTAACAATATTTATATTCTTAATTACTTTTATTTTATTTTTTATTATTTCTTTTAAAACTCTTTCAAATGTTTATAAATTTCAAAAAAATGTAAAAGAATTAAGATTAACAAAATTTTTAGATAAAACTCCACTTATTAAGGCATTGATAAAAATATTTACAAATACAATAATAATAATTTCTTTTTTTTCACAATATTTTCAGGAATATCTTCTTTTTGGAATTGTAAGTTCATTTGTAGAAAAAAATTTTGATAGAGATAAATCTATTCGAGATGATAAATATTTATCAAATTTTTATAGTAATCAAGAAACTATAAATTCAAAAATTATTATGGTATTAAATATTATTTCATATATTATATTTTATTTATTTGATTTTTTTATTCTTTTTGTAAACGACACAAGAGGTTTTATAAGTCAAAATGGAATTGATATTTATTCAAATGGAAGAATGAAAATATTATTTTCAATTTGTACTCTCTTTCAATCTTTTTTAGGATGTTCTTATTTATTTGTTGATAAAACAAGACAAAATTTTAGAATTATAATTTGTGCAACAGCAGTTTTTTTTACAACTTTAATTTTATGTTTTTCAAATAAAAAATTTAATTTTTATTTCACATCAATTTTACCTATTTATTTTTTATTTATTTTCTCTTTTTCTTGGTATAGTGGAGTTATTGAGTTAATTTTATTTTTTTGTTTGAAAGAAAAAACTCAAATGAATCAAACATATTCTATCATAAAATTCATTTTAAATTTAACAACTTCTTTTACTATTGTAATGTATATTTATATTAACAATAAAAACTTTTTTTCTAATTTAATGTCGGAAAACTTATTCAAATTAGACGAAAAAAAAAGAAATTTAGGAGAAATTTATTTATATATATATGCCTTTTGTAATTTTAGAAATAATCCTAAAAATTTAGATTTATATAAAATCATTTATCAACATAAACAAATCTGCCAATCCTCAGATTGTTTTATATTAACTTTAAATAAAAAATTAAACATTGAAAAATTATCAAATTCATTAACTTCAAAAGAATATATTATAATTGGTGAGCAAGAAATAATGAATAGAATCTATTATTTATTTAAACTAAAAAAATTCACAAAAGAAATGAAAGATTTAATTATTCTTCATTGTCAATATGAATTTTTTATTGCAAAAAAAGAATTTTATGCACTTTATTTATGTTCAATGTATTTGAATGCAAAATTTAAAATAGGATTTATAACCAAATATTTTTTATATGAAACAAAAAAAGATATTTTAAAAAAGATAAAATCTAGAAAAATTATAGATAAAGGTCATTTAATTAAAGGCCTTCTTATTGAATCAAGAAATTTATTTATAAATATTAATGCAATGTCTAAATTTTTCAATTTTACAATCTTTGTGGAAAATATTAAATATTTAATAAATGAAATTTATAAAAATTTAGGAGGAGTACTTTCTTTTAGAAAAATAATTAAAAAAACTTCAAAATTAAATAAAATGAATAAAAAATCTTTAGATCATTTTTTACATTTATGTGATGTTGTAAAAAAAAATGATGATTCAATTAAAAAAACAATAATTAATTATGTTAAAAAATCGGGAATTCATAAAATAAAAAATAAAGAATTAAGTTATCTATTAACAAATTATTTTATGTTAATTCATAAAAAAATTCCAAGAAAATTAGAAAATATGTTTTTAATAAAATATTATTTTGATTCAATTTCAATAGAATTACAAAAAGATTATGCTGAATTTAATTTAAACTATCCATTTATTCTTTCATTAAATAATAATGATAATTTTATTGTCACTTATTCAAATAATTCTCTTTGTTTACATTTAAATTATACTACAGAAGAAGTGAAAGGAAAAGACTTTTCAGAATTTCTTCCTTATGAAATTTCAAAATCACATAATTTGATAATGAAACAATTTCTGTTTATTTTTGATTCTAAATATAAAAATGATAATACTTTTTTATTAACAAAAGAAAAATATTTAAAAAATGTTGGTTTTTCTTGTAGAGTTTTACCAACATTACATAGTATATTTGAAGTAATTATAAATATAAAAATGATAGAAAATGAAAGAGAAAATTCTTATGAATATAATTTATTATTAACTCATGGAGGACATTTTTTAAATATATGTAAAGAATTTCAAGATACATTTTTCTTTGATTTAAAACAATTAAAACAAATTAGAATAACATTTTCTGAATTTTTAGGAATAAAACCATTACATAAAATAAAAGAAAAAGTTTTATCTCATCATCATCTTTTAGATGTTCAAAATAAAGCTTGTTCTATCTTTTCTTCAATTCCAAATGAAAAAATGTTTACTTTACATAATCCAAAAGAATCATCTCAAGAATTGAGAAAAAAACAATATAATTATTTTGGGAAAATTACTAAAAGAGATTTAAATGTAGGAATATTAAATATAACAAAAATTTTAGATGAAAAAGGATTAGATTATGAATGGTATAATAGAACAAATTTTTTAAAAACTCGTTTTCATGTTTCAGAAATAAATAGCACAAGAAAAAGAACATTTGGAGGAAGAAGAAGATCTGTTTTTCAATCTTCAGATGAAGAACCATTATTTGTCTTAAATTATATTTTAAAAGAAATTGGTAATAAAAAATATTATATTATGAAAATGACAGAAAATACTAATATTAAAGTGTTGAGAAAATCTGTTATTAATTTACAAAAAATATTAACTGAAAACAAAAAAAATTTAATTGTTCTAAAAGATAATGTTACAACTTCTAAACGTTCTATTGTTTCTAAATTTTCTTCAAATTCTTCTGTGTCAAATGTACCTTTGTTAAAAAATCAATCTTCTAAAAATATTGATAGTAATTTATTGTTAAATGGTAGTTTAAATGGTTCATTAAATAATTCAAAAGCTCCTTTAAATATTTTACATAATTTATCAAATGATATTTCTAAAATTAACCAACAAACCAATTCTAATAATCTTAATTTAACTAATTCAAATAATAATAATAACAATAATAACAATAATCATCATAGTAATAGTATATCTTTTAATTTAAGTAGAAATCCTTTTTCAAGTAATTCAAATTCTGTAAGAGCTTCCAAAATTCTTCATCAAAAAAAAGAAATTAAAGAAACAAAAACAAAAATAGATTTAATATTTAAAAAACATTATTCAAAATTACTTTTTATTTCTTTTGGTATAGTTATTGCCTTAAGTATAATATTATGGATATTAAAAATGAATAAAATAAAAGTCCATAGAGATTTATTTAATTGTAATATTTATGTAGAAATTTTAAAAGCAAATGTATATTTATCAACATTAAATTCAATGACATTATGTCTGCAAGTTTTTTATCAATTATTGGATGAAGATGATTATCAATCCTATATTTATCAAAAAATAAAAAATTTAAAAGATAATACTGCAAATTTCAATCATTATATTGAAAGAGTTAAAAATAATAATCAAGTTTCAAAATTATTTGATTTGATTTCAGAAAATCATGAATATAAATATTTAGGAAAAGATTGGTTAATTCATTCAAGAAGTTCGACTATATTAGAAGAAATAAATTTACTTTTGTATTTAATGAGTCAAAATTATTTTGAAAAAAATCCTTCTTGTGATATGTACTATTTTTATCAAAGTGCTTTTTTGTCATTTAATAATTCAATTGATCCTCCTTCTATTTTAGAACAATTAGTTTTTTATTGTATGTATAATACTTTACAAAATTCAAAAATTATTTTTGAAAATATTACAACAACCTCAACTGATATTTTATTAAATTATTATAAAAGTTATTTTACATTTATTTTACTATATGGAATTTTAATTGTGATTTTTACTTTCTTATGTTATTTAGTTATTATGAAAAAATTACAAAATGACAAAAATGAAATTAAAGAATTATTGTTCCATTTATTTGACATTTATCAAGATAATAATAACCATGAAATATTTGAAAATCAAGTTATTTGTTTTAAAAATATGATAGGAAGTTTTTCTGAAGAAAATATTATTAAATTCGAAGAATCAAAAATTGATGACCCTGATTTTTTGACAATGAAATATTATCATAAAAAGAAAAATCATAAAAAAAATAGAAAAAAAAATAATTCAATAAGTAAAAATATTTTAAATTCAAATAATAATAATGAAAAAGAAAATAATCATCAAGAACATCAACAGAAAGAAGAATTAAACGAAGATCCTCGTGATATAGAAAATAAAATAAGATTACCAAAATCAATAACAATTTCATACATTATTGTCACATTATTTTTATTAATAATTACATTTGTTATAATTATAAATATTATATATGCATATTCTTCAAAAAATGAATTTATTTTTTCTATAATAATTGCTATGAATTTTTTAGAAAGAATTCCCAAAGGATTAGAATTAGTTTATTATGGATTAATATCAATAATATTAAATAATCCTTCATTTCTTCCAGGAGAAGATGATGAAAATTTGGAATTCAATTATTTAAATTATTATAACATTAAAATAAATTTAACACAAAATACTCAAATTTATTCTTTAAGGAATTCATTTTATTCATCAATTTTTTTAGAAGGAACAATGATAGAAAGAAATTTAAATATTTTTTTAGGAAAATCAAAAGAAAAGAGTTTAAGTGAAATAAGAAAATGGGAACAATTATTTAATGTAAGAGATGAAATATGTTTTAATTCTGCATTAGGTTCATTAGAAAGATTTTTGAATTTATATAAAAATGACCCATTAAAATATTTTAATGAATTAAATAGAAGAATAACATTATGTTATAAAACAAATCCAGGAGCAAATGAATATGGAATTTTAAGTGAATTAGAATTTATTTATCAAGAATTTACTAATAAATATGCTGAATTTGTTTCTGGTCCTAAAACAATTGATGATATTTTAAATATTTTAGCTCAAAATGAAGTTACAAGAATGAGTGAAGATTTTAATGTTGTTTTTGAATATGTTTTTGAAACTTATTCTTATTTTATTTTAAAAGATATTCAAAAGTTATATTCAAGAAATATTAAAATTGAAAATATTATTAATGGATGCTTAATCATTGTTTTGTTGTTTGTTGTTGTTTATGTCTTTTTTGCTATCAGAAAAGGAAATGAAAAATATAAAAAATTGTTTCTTTTTTTTTATAAAATGTATTAATTTTCTGTTTTTACTTAATTATGATATTTGTTTAGTACAATAATTAATTAATTTTATTTTTATCTCTAATACATTTTAAAAAATATATATATTAATTTGATATAAATTAAGTAGAAAAAAATAATAAAAAAAATAAATTAATTTAAAAAATGTCTGATTATGAAGATTATTTTTATTGTGATGAAGATTATAATGATAGTGAAACAAATCCAAAGCAAATTAAAGAGAATAAAATATTTAATGAAAACATTAAAGGATATGATTTTAGTTCATTTAAAAATGAAAACAATGCTACAAAAGAAATTGACACTAATAAATTAAACCAAAGCAAAAAAAATGAAATTAATAATAATTTAAATAATAATGATAATCATTCTCAAAGTAAAAGTAATATAAAAAAAAATTCAAAAGATAAAAAAGAAGAAGAAGAAGAATATGAAGATTTTTCAATAAATAATTCAATGAAAAATGATAAATCAATAAATAATTCATATAAAAGTGAAGAATTCTCATCATTATTTAATAACACAATGAACAATTCAAATTTAAATTTTAATTTTAATAAGAAAAATGAAAATATAAATACATTTAAAGAAAATGAAAATACAATAAATAGCAATACCTATACATCAATTATTGATTCTATGCTATTAAAAAATGAAAAAATTCAAAATAATCATCAAAAAAACCAAAATGACCAAAATGATTCTCAGAAAATGAAAAAACAAAAAAAAGATAAAAAAAGAAAAAATAAAAATAATTATCAGAGAATTGAAAATAAAAATGAAGAAGAATATAATTATGAAAAAAGTAGTTCAATGAACAATGAAAATATTAAAAAAAATAATAATAATAAAAAAGAAAATAAATTAATAGAAGATAATATGACAAATTCAAATAGAAAAGAAGAAAATGATTCAGTCTCATGTAATGAAAATGGTTTTTATGACCCAGAAGAGAATTATGACTCTTTTTCTGATAATAAATTTTTTGAAGAAAATTTAATTAAAAAAATTAGTGAAAATATTATGTTAATTAATCAAAAATATAATTTCAATTTAAATGAAAAATTATTTTATATCTATGAAAATAATAATAATTTATTTTCTAGGCCAATTTCAAGTATTGAATTTATAAATTATATAAAAAAAATCAATACTATTAAAACAATAAATTTTAGATTAATTGATATTTTTTGTTTTTATAATCAAGAACTTTATTCTTTAAACAATTTAACATTATTATCAAATAAAAAATGGATTGATAATATTATTGAAAATCCATTGATTAGCAAAATTTCAAATAGAAATTATAATAATAGAAATAATAATATAAATGATAATAAAAATAATGATTTAAGTATTCCAGAAATAATAAATAAATTAGATGAATCTTTATGGTCTATAAGTGCATTAAATATTAATAATAATAATAATAATAAAAATAATAATAACAATAAAATTAATAATAATAATAATAATAATAATAATAAAAATAATAATAATAATAATAATAATAATAAAAATAATAATAATAATAATAAAAATAATAATAACAATAAAAATAATAATAACAATAAAAATAATAAAAATAATAAAAATAATAATAATAATAATAAAAATAATAATAATAATAATAATGATGAAAATAAAAAAAATAATAATAATAATATTAATGTTAATGAAAATTTAAATATATTTATGGAAAATATAAATAAAAAAGAAATTAATATGCTTGAAGATAATTCTGAAGAATGGGAAATGATAGATAAAAAAAAGAAAAAAATAATCAAAGAAGATATAAAAAATAATAAAATAATTATTGGATTAGATGATAAAAAACAAAAGAAAAAAGTAATTAATCAAAATGAGAATGATGAATTTATTTTAAATTCAAAAAAATTTAAAGGAAAAGATAAAACTTCATATGGTAAATTTAGACAATTAAAAAATTTATTTATGATTGAAGAAGAGACATAAAAAAGAAAAATATAATTTAATTTATAAAATGTTTATTAAATCAGTTTTATAAAAAATTAAAATTATTTGTTTTCATTTAATCTATAATATTTTTCCCTATTCTCAATAATTTGTTTTACATTAGAATATTCTTGCAAAATAGAATTAAATTTTTGATAAATTCTTAACTGATTTTTTTTTAAAATTGGTAATCTACTTTTAAAAAAAACAGGAGAATCATTTTTCACTTTTGCTTTAATTCTAACTTTTTTATATTTATTTAAAATGGTTTTGGAATTATTAAAAAAATCAATATCATTATATCTTAAATAGCAATCACCAAATTTCATTAAATCTGAATTTGCTTTATTCACCATATTAATTTTTCCATTTTTAGTAAGATTTGCAATTTTTGGTTCATTTCTTTTTTTTATTAATTGTTCATTATCTATTATATCTTCTTTATCTACAATATCAGATGTTAAATTCTGAGAAACATTTTTTATTTTATTTATGTGACTTGGTCCTTTTAACATTTTTCTTGATAAATTTTCATTATATAATGAATTTTTTTCTAATAAATTTATTAATTTTTCATAATTATTTTTCTCAAATTTCTTTTTTAATTGTGGAATTTTTAGTAAATGTAAACTATTTCTTCTTATTTTCATTTTATCTAAGTCAATTGGTTCTTTTAATTTAGATATTGAATCAGTTAATGTTGAAATATTCCTTTTTCTAAATTGTTTATTATCTTTATCTATTGAACAATTTGTTAAAAATAAAGTTTCAGTTTGATTAAATTTATTAATTAATGAATTATTATGAGTTCTATATTTTACATTTTTATTATAATCATAAAAACTATTTTGTGTTGTCATTGTTAAATTAGCAAAATTTGAAGTTTGAATTTCTAAATTGTTTTTTCTTTTTTTATTTTGACTTTTTGTCATTACCTTATTATAAAATGAAACATTTCCAGAAATTTTAGGACTTTTTACTGGTTTTTTATTATATAAACTAGAGTTAACTAAATTATTATCATCTTTTTTTTTTCCAAATATATTTGAATTAAATTTAAAGTTTAATCCTTTATTTGACAATAATTGGTAATTACTGTTAAATAAATGTTTTATAAAAAATTTTGCAGATTCTTTATCATTTAAACCTAAATATTCTAATGTTTTTAAATCGTTTGAAATTATTTTTTTTTTTTTTGATATTGTTAAATCCATTTCAATATGTGATAAATCAGATTTCGGTTGTTTAATCAAATCAGAAGATAAACTTACCATTAATATTATTTTTTATTATCAAATTTTTTATAATGGATTCAAATATTCAAATAATGAATCAAGAAATAATTTTACATATAATTAGAAGTAATTTTATTTCATTTTTGAAGAAAGTCAAATTATCAATTACTTCAAAAGTATATTTAATTAATGTTTATTTTTTTATTGTTCAACATGAATATAAAAAATATATTCAGAGATTAAAAAGTAAAGCAAAAATAAAAAGATTGAAAAAACTTGTGAAAATATTTAAATGTAGGAAATTTTTTAAAATCACAAAAAATATTATTAGTTTAATAAATAATCCAAATGGAGGAAGAATTACTTCATCTCATGCATATTTATTTTATTTTAGAAATTTAAAAGAAAAATTTATTAAAGGTTTAAAAATAAATATAAAAAGAAACAGATTTTATACAAATAGAACTTTATTATTATTTGGAATTAGAAATAAAATTTCAATAATGTATCTTTTTGGAGAAATGAAAAAAGTTTATAATTCAAAATTATTTAATGAAAAAACTGGAATTTTATATAAAATTATTTTTATGAGAAATGCAAAAAAAGAAACAAAAAAAAATATTAAATTAGAAGAAAGTTATAGATTATTAAGAAGATATCAATATATTAATAATTTAAAGTATATTATGAAAAGATTCAATCCTTATTATTTAGGTTTATTAAAAAATTTACCTAATTTTATTTTAGTTAAAAAACATTTTTTATTAAAAAAAGGTTTGAAAATGTTAAAAAATTGTGGAGCTATTAAATCAAAAATGAACCAAAAAAAACAAGAACAATTATCTATATTAAAACATACTTTTATAAGAAGGGTTAGGCATAGAATAACAAATAAAATTATATTAAAAAAAAATATTAATATATTAATAAGAAAAATTACAAAGAAGATTAATTACAAAACATTTAGATTATTGAAAAAATTAAATTATTTGGCAAAAGATGGTAAAACAGAAATAATAAGATATTTTTTTTTAAGTTTTGGAATAAAATTATTAAAAAAACATAGTAAAATTAGTAATAAAATGATTAAAAAAGATAATATCATAAAAAATAAATATAAAAAAATAAAGTATATGAAAATTAAAGAATTTATAAATAATTCAAAACAATTTATAATTTATAATGATGATAAGAAAAAATCTTTATTGTTTTTAAAAAAAAAAATAGAAAAAAAACTTTTTAATGGTTTAAAAAGCAATTTAAACTATCAAAGATTAAAAAAAGAAAAATCATTAATCTGTCAGAAAATAGATAAATTCTATTTAAAAAAATTTGTAATAAAAAAATGGAAATTATATCATCTTTATAAAACAAATAAAAGGAATGAATTTAAATATTTAGAAAATAAAAGAAATGAAATAATAAGTAGACGTCTTATTGAAAAATTAATAGTAGATTACTCAAAAGAACAAAGAGAAAAAGAAAATTATTTATCAGGAGAATATTTAAATAAAAGTTCTAAAGGAATTAGACTTGCAATATTATGGTTTAATAAATTAAAAACAAGAGTTTTACTTAAGAAAAAAAATAGAGAAAATCAAATTATTCAATCAAAAATGTTAAATAAGAATATTTTCGATAGTGATAATTCAATTAACACATCTATTCCAATTAAAAAAAATATTCAAAAACCTATTCCAAAAATAATAAATAAAGAAATAATAAATAATAATAATAATATTAATTCAGAATTAGAAGAATTAAAATCCTTAAGAAATAAAAAGAGAGCAGCTCCTGTAATAATTAATCTTGATAATCTTTAAAAATATTATTAATTTATATTTAATATATAATTAATTCCTAATTATTTTTATTAGATATTTTGATTTTTTATATTTTTAAATAAAGGAATTGGAATATACAAATAAAAAATCATTAGAATTAGCAATTATAGAAGAACATAATGAAGAAAATAATAATCTCAGAAAAATAAATGAAGAAATAAAATATTATTATGTTACTGAGTATGATAATATGTGTGAAGATTACGCAAAAATTGAAAAGCTTATCCCAATAAAATATAATTATCCTTTATTAATTTTATATATTTTAATTAATATTTTAACATTAGGAATATTTAGTTTCTTTTTATTATGGTTTCCTTTACTTAAATTTATTTTCATTTATAAAAAATGCCCTTTATCAGAAGGAAAATATATAGCAATATATGGAAAAAATGAAGAATGGACAATAAAAAAACTTAGAAAAACAAATTTAAATAAAACAGAAAATAAATTCCTTCAAACAGATTATGACACAAATATTCCATTTAATGCTAAAGAAATTTATCATTTCAATTATAAATTTTTTAGATATATCTATATATCATCATTAGATTCATTTCAAAGTTTAAAATATAAATTACATACTTCATATAAAACAATACATAAAAATTGTACCCAAGGATTATATGATACAGATGTAGAAATTCAAAGAAAAATTTTTGGTGAATGTGATATTAAACTTCAAATTAGCTCATACTTAAAATTTTTATATTATGAATTAGGAGACCCATTTTATCTTTTTGATATATTTTCAATAATTTTATGGTATATAGATCAATATGAAATATATGCAACAATAATAACATTAACAACAATATTTTCAATAATTACAAATTCATATGAAGCAAGAAAAAATCAATTGAAATTACAAAAATTAGCAAAATATTCTTGTTCAATTAATGTTATAAGAAAAAATGAAGATGGTAAAAAATATAAAAAAAATATATCAAGTAAAGATTTAGTTCCAGGAGATTTATTTGAAGTTCCTGAAGAAAATCAATTAATGCCTTGTGATGCTATTTTATTATCAGGTACTGTTTTTATAAATGAAGCTATGTTAACTGGAGAAAATACTCCAATTAAAAAAAATTCAATTCCCAATAAAAAAGATATTTTTATTGAAGAAAAAGAGGAAAAAAATTTTTTATTTTCTGGAACTAAAATTATACAAAAAATTCCAAAAAAAAAAAATGATAAAGTTTATGCTTTGGTTGATTCAACAGGATTTAATACATGGAAAGGAAATTTAATAAGAGCAACATTTTATTCAGAAAATGAAGAATTTGAATTTATAAGTGATTCTCAAAAATATATATTATTTATGATATTTGTAGCAATAATAGGTTTAAGTATAATAATACCATTTTTAATTAAATTAGGAGAATCAAATTATATTATTTTAATTAAATGTTTAGATTTAATAACAACTACAATTCCTCCTTCTTTACCTACTTGTTTAGGAATTGGAAATACATTAATTATTGCTAGATTAAGAAAACAAGGAATTATTTGTAGAAATAAATTTAAAGTTGATATTGCTGGAAAAATCAATATGATTTGTTTAGATAAAACTGGAACTTTAACTGAAGAAAATTTAGAAATTTATGGTTTTAAACCAATATTTATTAATAAAGAAGGTAATTTTACCTTTAGTGATTTAGAAAAAAAAGTTGATAAATTATCAAAAAAAGCTTTTGATTATTATAAAAAAAAAAATAAAAATAATATAAAAGAAAAAAATGAAGATTTAAATCAATTTTTTATTGAATGTATAGCGACTTGTCATAATGTAACAAAATACAATGGTAAAATAATAGGAAATCAATTAGATATAAAATTATTAGAAAGTTCAAATTGGAAAATAATAGAAAATGACTATGGAAATTTTAATATATTAAATACATATTTAAGACCAAAAGAAGAAATAAATTTAGATGAAAAATTAAAAAATATAAAAGAAAATGAAGAAGAAGAAAAAATAATTTCATCACATTATGAATTAGGAATAATAAAAACTTTTAGTTTTTCTTCTACATTACAAAGAATGTCAGTAATAGTAAAAGATCCAAATGAAGATTATTATAAAATATTTTGTAAATGTTCAGCACAAAAAATAAAAGATTTATTTTTACAAGAATCAATCCCAGAAAATTTTAATGAAATATTAAAAAAATATTCAATAAAAGGTTTACGTGTTCATTGTTTAGGAATAAAATTATTAAAAATGTCTTTTCTTCAAAGTCAACAAGTTGAAAGAGAAAAAATAGAAAATAATTTTATTTTTTTAGGATTAGTTCTTTTCCAAAGTAAATTAAAAAATGCAGCAAAAGAAACAATAAAAATATTAGAAGAAGCAGATATAAAAATGTTAATTTTAACAGGAGATTATTTATTAACTGCAATTTCAGTTGCAAGACAATGTGAATTAATAAATAAAGAAGCAATTGTTCATAATTGTGAAATTGTAGATAATAAATTAATTTGGAATACAATTGGTAAATTTGATGATAATGAAGAAGATGATGAAAATAATATTTTTAATGAAGATAATTTATCATTTAAAAAACAAATTTCTAATAATTCTGAAATTATATTAAATTCTCCTAATGCTGAAAGTGATTTATTAAATTCTTTTATTTTTAGATTTCCACCTGAAAATTTACCTTTAACAAGAAGACAAAGTGCAATGTTTAATCCAATTCAAAATATTCAAATCAATGAAATTAATGATAATATAAATGATTCTTTATTATTAAATATTGATTTACAAGAATTTCCATTTGAAAATAAAAATGAAAATTATATTATAGGAATAAATGGAAAAACATTTGATTTCTTTTATAAAATGAATAAAAAATATAAAGAAAAACATTTATTAAAATATGAAATATATTCTAAAATATTTAAAACAATACTTCGATATGGTAAAATTTATTCAGGAATGGAACCGGAACAAAAAGGTAATTTAATATTATCATTAAAAGAAGAAAATTTAACAGTATGTATGTGTGGAGAAGGTTCCAATGATAATATAGCTTTAAGATTTGCAAATGTTGGTATTTCTTTATCAAAAGAAGAATCATCAATTGCAGCTTCATTTAATTCTATAATCAATGATATTTCTTGTTTACCTATTTTATTAAAAGAATGTAAATCATCATTAATTTGTTCCATTCAAATTTTTAAATTTATGATTATGTATTCTATTATTCAATTTTTAAATATTATTTTATTAATTATCAATCAAAGCTTTTTAACTAATTATCAAAGTATTTCTGTTGATATTTTTATTGTTTTACCACTTGCAAGTTTATATCCTTTAACTGAACCTTATCATAAATTAACTCATCATAAACCTTCAGGAAATTTAATTAGTTTTCCAATTATAATTTCAATATTATTTCAAGCAATTATTTCTTTCATTTTTTTAAATATTGGATTATATTATTTAAAAAAAAGAAATTGGTATTTTGGTCCAATGTGTAAATTTAGTGATATTGATGTTTTTGAATGTCCTGAAAATACTGTTATTTTTTTAATTGGAACTATTCAATATTTAACTACTGCTTTTATTTTTATAATTTCAAAACCATTTCATGAAAATTTTTATACTAATATTCCCTTAACTATTTTCCTTATTGCTTGGTTTATTTATTGTTTTTTTATTATTATCAATCCTGACGATTATTCAATGAATTTATTATCTTTATTTAATTTTAATGATATTTTAAAAAAATATAGTGATGATTATTTTAATATTATTATTTTTATTATTTGTATATGTTATTTTGTGGTTTCTATATGTGTTGAAAAAATTATTGTACCTTTATTATCTAATTTATGGAATAAAAGAAAATTGAAAGAATTAGAAGAAGAAGTAAATAATCCTCAAAATGACAGTTCTTTAGGACAACTTCAAAAACTAAATTCAGCGATAAATTATTCAAACAAAAATTATTAATCTTAAATTGTTTTTATAAAAAAAATTAAGCTAAAATTTGTTTAAATAACTTTAAATATTAATAAAATAAATAAAAAGAAAAAATCATATATAAGTCTCAAAAAAAATGAATTATAAAAATAATATTAAAAATAAAAAAATAACATGTTCCAAAATAAAATACTAATTCATTCTTTTATATTATTATTTATTTCAAAATCAATTGTATCATTTCCAAGAGGTTTGGAAGAAAATATAGAAACATTAGAAGTAGAAGAATTAAAAACAGATAAAAATTCTAGATATATAGTAATAATGGAAGTAGGAACTCCTCCTCAAAAAATAAGAGTTAAAATATCAACATCTTATTGTGGTTTATGGCTTTTAGATAAAACAATATTTAATAAAGGATTTGAGCCTTCAATTTCAACTTCAATAAAAAAATCTAATTATAGATCAAAAATAGCTTTTGTAAATGGAACAATGGCAACAGAAACTTTAAAATTAGGAAGTTTAATTGCAGAAAAACAATATTTTTTATTAATAGATAATGTTAGAGAAGATAAATTAAAAGATTTAAATTATGAAGGTTTAATTGGATTAGGTTTTAAATGTTCAACTGAAGCTTCTGGTAATATAGATTTTATTCAAAATTTTATTGATAGTAAATTAAATAGAGGAAAAAATTTAAAAAATTTATATTCTTTTGATATTAATGATAAAGGAGGAAATGCTAAAATTACTATTGGAAATATAGATAAAAATGTAGATATTAAGAGTAAATTCTATAAAATTGCTAAAATTGATAGAATTTTTTTTGATGGACATTGGCAAATTGGTTTATATGGTATTTTCTTTGATAATAATGAATATTTTAAAACAAGAGATAAATTAATGGTTGGAATTGGAAAAAGTTTTTTAAGTGTTACTAAAAAATTCTTTGATTTTATGGTTATGAAATTTTTCAGAAAAGAAATTGATAATAATATTTGTTATATTAAAATTGAAGAAGCTCATGAAATTTATTGTAATGAAAATTATGATATTTCTAAATTAGGAGATATTCATTTTATTGTTGGAAAATGGTATATTACAATTAAAAAAGAAAAATTATTTGCTAATGTTGTTGTTGATGGAAAAAAATTAAAATGGTGTACTGTTGTTTATCATAAACAATATGATTATTTTTATATTTCTCAAATTTTATTTTCTAATGTTATTCTTGTTTATAGTAAAAATCATAATGATGATTTTATTGGATTTTATAAAAAAAATCAAAATTAAATTAATTTATTTTATTTAATATATTAATAGAAAAAAAAGATGGAAAAAAAATATTTTAAAAAAAAAATTTTTAATTTTAAATTAATTTCCCATAAAATAATATTAATATAAAATAAAAATTAAAAAATTTTATAAAATTTTTAATCTAAATTTTTATTTCTTAAAAAATTAGTTCCAATCATTTCTTTATATTCATCATTTTTATTTCTATAACTTCCAAAACCTAATCCTTTCATACTTTTAAATTTTTCAACAGTTTTTGTTTTAAAATCAATTTTCAATAATCTAGGAAGAATTCTATTTCTCATAAAATGAATCATTTGATTTTTACTTGTAAAATATTCATCTTGTTCTAAAGTTTTACCATGTTTAATTATATCAATTAAATTAATAACTCTACATAAATTATTTACTGAATAAGTTCCTTTATCATAATTTAATTCTTCATATTCCTTATCTAACATATTGTTAATTAAAAATAATATTTTTTCTGTTTTTTGTTTCGCCTTTTCTAATATTTTATTTTTTTCTATTATTTTATGAATTTTTGGTAAATTTTCATTTTTTGAATAACGTCTTTTCCAATTTACTCCTCCAAACATTTTATTATTATTATTATTATTATTCACATTCTTATTATAAAATGATATTGTCATAGTTTTTCTTATCAAATTTTTTTTTTCATTAATATAATTTAATTCTTTCTCTGATATATTATTATTTTCATTATTTATTTTATCAAATGTATTTTTGTAATACCAATTTTTTTTTGTTTTATATCTTAGATTAATCATTGTTGAAATATCATGAAAAGTAGAATTAATTTTTAATTTATTTCTTTCAATTACTTTATTAATACTATCTTCTCTTAATTCTAAATTTTTTTTTGTTTTTTTTCTTTCTGAAATTAATCTTTTACTTGGTCTAAAAAAACTTAAAGTATCATTATCACGAAAAGAAGAATAATTATTTAAAGATTCAATTGTATTATTTGTTGATTCATTTCCATTTGTTCCATCTGATTTTTTTATTGGATTCCTTGAAAATTTATTTATTGGAGGAACATATTCAAATGTTTTATTGTTTGTTGTTTTTTTTTGTAATATTAATTTTTTATTTATTTTCCTTTTTATATTATTTTTTTCATTTTCTCGAAAAGAATCTCCTTTAACTTTGATTAAATTTAATTCCATTTTTTTCTAAAAAAAAATTTTATTTTATTTACATTTTATTTTATTTAATTGATATATATAAATAAATATAATTTTTTATTTATATATTTATATTTTAGCAATAATATTTCTTACTTACCTTAATTTGAATATTGTAGTGCACATTTTATAAAATAAATATTAATATTTTTATTCTTTTTTTTGATTTATAATTTTTGAATAATCAGTAAAAAAATTTAATCCTTGAAGATTTTTATTTAAGTTCATATCCAAATCAAAAAAATTTTTTGATGGTATACTTTCAATTGAAATATTATCATTAAAACTTTCATTTATTTTTATTGCTATATTAGTAGATTCATAACTATTTATACTAAAATTATCTCCTTTTTCAACAATATTAACAATATTATTTTCTTTTGAAAATGTAGGGCTCTCCTTTTCTTTTTTTTCTTTTTTTTCTTTTGTGTTTTTATTTTTATTCTCTTTCATATTATTTTCTTTTTCGTTAATTGTATTTAAAAAATTGTTTTCTGAAAAATTAAATAAAGATCTAATAAAAAGACTTATTCCATCAATTTTTTTATTAAAATTATTTTGGATTATTAATTGTTGATTATTTTTTTCAATTTTTTGCATAAGAAGCAAATTTTGATTAGTTAATAATTTAATTTGTTGTTTAAGTAATTCCTGAGTTTTTGAATTTTCATTTGTTTTATTTATCAAATAATTAATTGAATCTTCTATTTTATTATAATTATCTTTGTAATCTTTCATTCTTGAATTATAATTTTTTTCCTCCTTTTCATTAAAATCAAAAGAATCATTATCATGTATTTTCCTTTTAATTCTTTTTATTTTATCAATTGAAATACCTTTTATAAATTTTTTATGTTGAAAAATTTGTTCGTTTGAATTTAAATCATTTTTTATTTTATGAAAATTATACATATTGAGTTGTCTTACAAAAGATGCATAATTGTGATGTTTAAAATATTTTGGAAGAACTTTTTTTGATAATTCATTAAAATCTTTTATTATAATAAATTCACCATTTTCACTCCAATTAATTAAATTTGTATAAGCTTTATTATTTAAAATTTCGTTTAATTTCAAAAGAAAAGTTTCGAATTTATCAGTTTTCGGATTATGAATTTTCTTTCCCATTAAAATGGAATAAAAAAATTAAAAAATAAATTTTGTAAAAATGAATAAAATTGTAAAGAATAAAATAAAAATTAATTATAAAACTCCTTTAATTAATAAAAAATTTAAATTCTATATGGAAACAGTACAAGTAGCAATTAGAATAAGACCTTTTCTTCCATATGAAAATGAATTAAATACAACAATAGATGTTTCAAGTGAAGATGACAGAAAAATTCAAATTCAAAAAGGAAATAAAAAATTTCAAGGTTTTTTTGATAAAATATTTTCACAAAAATCAACCCAAGATAAAATATTTAAATTTATTTCTCCTATTTTTCATTCAATTTATAAAGGAATTAATGTTACTATTTTAGCTTATGGTCAAACTGGAAGTGGAAAAACTTTTACAATGTTTGGAGGAGATTGGACTGAACAATTTGATAATTTAAATAGAAAAAAAAATTTACAAAATAATGAATTTAATTTCTTAGTTGACAAAAATTTTATAATTAATCCTTATTCTGCTACTAATGGAATTATTCCAAGAATAATAATAGAATTATTTAATAATAATCATAATCATATTAAAATATCTTGTTCTTATATTCAAGTTTATAATGAAAAAATATATGATTTATTAATTGAAAATAATAATAATAAAAGAAAAGATTTTAATTCAGGACTTTTTAATAATAGAACAGAAAAAATAATAGAACAAGAACCTTTAAAATTAAGAGATGATGTTCATAAAGGAGTAATTATCGAAGGAGCATATGAAATAAATGTAAATTCATTTTATGATGTATTTCAATTATTAAAAATAGGTGAAAATAATAGAAAAAAAAGACATACAAATAAAAATGATATGAGTAGTAGAAGTCATACAATATTTATAATATATTATAAAGATTTAATAAAAAAAATATCTTCTAAAATTTTTCTTTGTGATTTAGCAGGAAGTGAAAGATATGATCAAAAAGAAACTTATAAATCAGCTCATTTAAATGAATTAAAAAGCATAAATAAATCATTGAGTATATTAGGTAATGTTATTCATGCTTTATCATTAAAAAAACCAACTCATATTCCATATAAAGATTCTACTTTAACTCATTTATTACAAAATTCAATTGGTGGAAATTCTAAAACTTATTTAATTGCAAATATTTCTCCAAATTTTGATAACTTTGATGAATCAATTAATACTCTTCACTTTGCTGATAGAGCTCATGAAATTGAATCTAAATTAAATCCTAATATTTATTTAGAAAATGAATTTGATGAGGAGGAAGATTTCAATGATAATAAATATATTAAACAATTAAATAATGAAGTAAAAGAATTAAGACAAATTTTACAATTAAGAACTAAAAGAAAAACTCTTGCTCCTATTCAAGAAGAATTCATTAAATTAAAAGAAGAAAATTCACAGCTTAAAAAGTATATGAATAATAATATGATGAAAATTATTAAAGAAAATGAATTCTTAAAAAAAGAAATTCAAAAATTGACTTCTCATTCTGTATCAAAAACTTCATCTTCATATAATTTAGATAGTATGAATAATAAATATAATTTATATTATAAAAATAATGATTATAAATCAAATAAAAATTCAAAAAAAAGTTTACAAATTGATTTTGATAATAATGAAATATTGTCTCAAGCTGGAAGTAAAATTATTTCAGATTATAATTATACTCCAAAAGATAAAAGACATTATTATTCAGATACTCAATCAAAACTTAGTTTAAAAACAAATGATAATTCAAGTTCCAGATTAATTGAAATGACTAATAGAAGATTAAAAATTTTAGATGAAATGCAAAAACAAAATAGTTTAGATGCTCAGAAAATGATTAATGATATTAAAAAAAAAAGAGGAAAAATTTCTTTATCTAAAATGAATTTTGAAAAAAATTTGATTTATAATAACTAGTTCTGTCTTTTATAAATACATAATATTAATTATAATTAATTTTTTAATTATAATTTATATTCATTCACACAAATTCCAATTTTTTTAAATAATTCATTTAAAATTCTGTTCTTTTGATTTTTCTTGAATTTTTTGAATTTAAAATTCTTCTTATTGCTTTTTTCTTAAATTTAGAAGATAGAAAATAAAAACCTATTGTTAAAAAAAATATAAGAATTGTATCACCAACAATAATTATTATTTTAAATTTATAATCATTGTCTTTATTGCTTTTGAATAGAAAATAAGAAATAATACTAGCTAAGATTATTCCTAAATAATTGACTATATAAATAAATGTTAATCCTTGGATTCCACACATTTTTAATTCTGTAGGAATTATTTTAGTAAAATAATAGAAGATTTCATCTTGTAATATTTTTGATAAAATTATTAAAGTGGAAAAAACTAAAAAGAAAACATAAATATTACTAATCCATTTATACATATCATCTATCAAAAATAAACAATTCATAATTAAATTAATAAGAGATATGAAAAATGACAATGAAATAATATATTTAATCTTTGATAATTTACGACTAATATAAAAATAATGTAAAATATAAATAAAAATGTAAACTATAAAAGTAAAAACAAAAAAAATTAAAGTTAAAAAAAATTTATTACTCTTCAAATGTTTATCAATTAGAAAAGGTATATTAATCATAAAAAAATAAATATGAAAAGAAAGAAACATTATATAAAATATAATAAACCAAAAAGCTTTTCGAACTTTTCCATATGGTTTAATTTCTATATAAATTAAATTATCAATTGTACTAGAAACTAAATTTGTATTATTAAAATTATTTTCTGAATTAATTTGAAATAATTGTTCATCTATTAATTTCAAAGATTTTGATTCATAAAATGTTAATTGTTGATCTAAAGATAAAAAATGGTTTTTACTTATAAGTATTTTTGGTTCTCTTCCTTCTTTATAAATTTTAAAATTTTTATTAACAGGTTCTGAATAAAATATTAATATAAATACTAATTCAATAATTGATAATAATAAATTAAAAATAGAAATTATTTTTAATAGAGAATTTTTTTGATAAAATGATATATCAATATAATAAATAATTAAAATTATCAAAGGACCACATATCATTCCAATAATAGAAAATAATTTTAAATAAATTAAATAAAGAGATAATTTTTTTTTTGGAATAAAGTTAATTATATAGTTCCTATTTATATAAATTGATGAACCCAAACCATAAAGAAATGTTGAGATAAAAATTAATAAAAAATTATTTTCATAATCTATGGCATAATAATAAAATAAATTACCTAAAATAATTATTAATGTTAAAAAAAATGTTGGACATTTATAACTTATTTTAACTAAAAAAGAAACAAAGAAAAAAGAAAAAATTTCTCCTATAGATGTCATTCCAATTATTAATCCAAAAAAAATTGAATTATTATTATTATTTCCATTATTTAAAAAAAAATATAAACATGGATAAAGTTGAGTATAAATAAATAAAGTATACCAAGTTTGAAATATGCTTATATAAATATTAAATTTATTATCTTTACTTATTATATTTAAAAAAAAAGATTTAGTTTCATTTTCTAAATAATTTTCATAAGTATTATTCTTAATTAATTTATTCCACTTATTATGTTGAAAATGAGTCTTTTGATATAAATTATCAATTTGGTTTATTAATTTATTAAAATTGGTCTTATATATTTCTAAATTATTAATTTCATTTAATTGATTATTATCATTATCATTTTCAGAGTTATATTTTTGAAAATTTAATTCTAATTCATCTTTTAAATCATCTAAAATCACACAAACTTCATTTATTATTTTAAATTCAAAAATATATTTTAAATCACTATTACTGCAGTCTAAAATTTCAATTATAAATTCTGAATATATTTTTTGTTCAAATAAATTATCATGTTTTTTCAAAATATCATCAATAATTAATAAATTAATATAATCAAATGAAGCAATATTTATTGCTAAAATTAATATTTTATTTAATGAATTATACTCTGTTAAAATAGCATTTTTTTTAAATGATTTATATAAATTTCTCCTGTGAAGATGTTCATTAATTTTTAAATATAATTTTCTTTCTGTGTCTATATAAAATAAAAAGCATTTCTTAAGTTCATCTTTTAATGTAGTTTTAATTATATTTGTTAGATTGTTATCCTTTAAATTATCATTTTGTTTTTTATTTTCTTGAATTAATTGGTATAATAAATTATAATTTATATATTTATCCTTCCACTTTTCAATTATTAAATTATTAAATTTGTTTTTGGAAATCTCCTTCATATAATAATAAATTTTTTAAAATAATTTCTTAATTCTAAAGAAAAAAATAAAAAAAATAATAATTTAAAAAAAATATTAAATAAAGTTAAAGTATCATATTTATTATCAAACAATAAATAATATAACAAATCAAATACAGTTCTGAAGAAGAAACAAAGAAAAATGGAATTTCTTAAGAAAAAATAAAAAAAACTATATAACAATTAAACAGAGTGAAAAACTAAATAAAAAATAGGAAAAACATATAGAAAAAAGAACTTAATGAAAAAATAAAAAATCTATCAAAAACATATAAAAGGGAAAAATCAAAAAAAAAAAAATAAATAAAAAAATAAATGGACCTGAATGAAAGTACGAGTCGAAATATACAAAATAAAAATTTTTCACAATATTATGAAAGAACTCCACAATATCGTAATATTGATACTCCAAATCAATATCATCAAAATCAATTAATAAATAATAATTCAAGTATTTTATATCAAAGCCAAAATTCATTATCTCCAAATGGAATAAATTACGGTAATTTTAATTTTATGGATCAAATGTATTCATCACAAAATAAAATAAATCCTTCAAATTTTGGATTGGCACAATCACCAGGATATGCGAATAATCAAGTAAATTATAGAAATTTAACAAAAGCATCATCTCCATATATGCAAAATAATATATCAGAAAATAAATTATCAAATTCAAGAAATATAACATCAACAACACCAAGAGCAAAATTAGTATCTCAGAATTCAAATAATTCAATAAATAATTCAGATACATTATTAAGTCCATTATCAAATAAGACAAATAATGAGAAGAGACCTCAATTACAAAATATAGTATCAACAGCAGATTTAAAATGTAAATTAGATTTAAGAACAATAGCATTAAAAGCAAGAAATGCAGAATATAATCCAAAAAGATTTGCAGCAGTAATAATGAGAATAAGAGAACCAAAGACAACAGCATTAATTTTTGCAAGTGGAAAAATGGTTTGTACAGGAGCAAAAAGTGAAGAAGATAGTAAAAAAGCTGCAAGACAATATGCAAAAATTATACAAAAATTAAATTATGATGTTAAATTTAGTTCTTTTAAAATTCAAAATATTGTTGGTTCTTGTGATGTTGGTTTTAAAATTAGTTTAGAAGGTTTAAGTACACAAAATAAATATTGTAGTTATGAACCTGAAGTTTTTCCTGGTCTTATTTATAAAATGTTAGAACCTAAAATTGTTCTTTTAATTTTCGTCTCTGGAAAAATTGTTCTTACTGGAGCCAAAGAAAGAAATCAAATTTATGATGCTTTTAAAAAAATTCTTCCAGTTCTACAAAAACATAAAAAAAAAGAATTGCCTGAAAGAAAAGAATTGCCAGAAATGAATTCTACTAATTAAATTATTAAAATCTTGCAAATTATATATATTTTTTAAATTTTTCATAAAGTTTTTGTAAATAAAATGTATTTCTTAAATATTTAATAAATTATTTTTAATTTTTTTTTGAAAACATATTTAAAAAAAATAGAAATAAAGAATTAAACAAGATAGGAAATATTGTAATATATGAATATAAAGACACAATAATTAGATTATATCAGAAGACTAATTAACTTTTATTTTGATATATTGAATAAATTCTTTATTGTTTTGTCAAAATGATTATAGAAAAATCTCTTTGGAATCAATTTAAGAACTTTAAACATTAATTTAATTATAAATATAATTAATGAACACGTTTGAAATAGATAACTCTTTAAATTTAGATAATTATTTTTTGAATAGTCCAAATTCAATTGATTATTGTATTGAGTATTCAAATGATGATACAAATTATTCTTTATATTTTGACAAAATTATACAAAATAAAAAAATTTCATTTGGCTTTTTTGAAGAATCTAATAAAAACTTTTATAAAATTTTTTCTTATGAAAACCAATCTCTCACAATCAAACATGAAAAATATTTGGAATTTTCTTTGGATAAATTAAAAAATATAAATTGTGTTTATAATATTATAGAAAATGAACCTTCTTTATTTAAAATTATCCATTCAAATAATTTAAATTTAAATAATGATGAAAAAAATAATATAAATGATATTTTAATTTCTTTTTATTATCCTCCTAAATTTTATGAAGAAAAAGAAGAAATACCTTCATTTTATCTTATAAACAATTATAATAAAGATAACAATTTAAAATGTTTTGATTGCCCTTTCAGAAATATTTTAATAGAAAAAGTTAATGAAAGAGAAAGGCTAGAAATAATAAATCATATATTTTTTAATTATAGAGAAAACGAAAAAGAAATAATTGACTTAAAATTTTATAATTCAAATGATTTTTCTTTAAAAATTTCAAAATTAAAAGATTCAATAAACAAAGAAAATAATAATGATTTTTATTCAAATTATATTACATATGCAAATATATCAGAAAATTTATTGAAAAAAAAATTTGAGAGTGTAATATCAATCTATGAGAATTTTAAATCTTCATTTAAAATAAAAAAATTTATTTCAGATAGAGAAAAAGACAAAAACTTTAATTTATACTTCATAATAAAACATATATATATAACCCCTTCTAAAATATCAATTCAAAAAGAAATATTTCATCAAAGTTCTCGTTTTCTTCGCTTATATTATAATAATAATAATTTTATAAAAGTAGAATTTAAATCGGAAAATTTTATGCAATTACAAACAACATCAGATTATAAAAATTTTGATAAATTTTCAAAAATTTCATCAATATATGATTTAATATTTAAACAAGGAATAAATTTATGCGGAATTAAATATTCTTTTTTTTTAAATCCAACAAATTGTTTGAAAAATAATTCAATATGGTTCCTTGAAGAAAAAGAATTTAATTTAAAACAAAAATATTATTTTGAACAATTAGGAGCAAATGATTTATTTTATAATTCAAAAATGTCATTTTCAAAAATTTTAAGTAGATTCAGTCAAAATTTTACTTCTACAATATCATATAATTTTCCTTTTGAATATGAAATTATTCCAGATATAAAATCAGTTGATGGAAAATTTATTTTTAATGATGGTTGTGGAGAAATTTCAAAAGAATTAATGATTGATATTTGTAATAAATTAAATAAAGGAAATTTTTCAAGTGCAATTCAAATTAGATTTAAAGGAGCAAAAGGAGTTTTAGTTGTTAATGATCAAATAAAAGGAAAAAAAATTATTTTAAGGGAATCTATGGTCAAATATATTTGCAATAATTGTAATTATTTAGAAATTTGTAGATTTTCTAAATCTTCTCCTGGATTTTTAAATTTACAAATTATTATTTTATTGATTTTAAGAGGGATTAAAAAAAAAGTTATTTATTCTATTGCAAAAAAAGAAGTTTTAAATTATAGAAATTATCAAAAAAAAAGTCAAAATTTAATTAAAGATGAACTTTTCAATAAAATTTTAAAAGATATTGAAAAACAAAATAATATATTGAAAATAAAAAAAGATTATATGTCAGAAATAGCCAAAAGTACATATATATATAATAGATTATGTTCAATTAGTAAAAAATATCGTTTTCATATGAAAAATTGCACTTTTTTAATGGGAGTATGTGATTTTCATAATGTTTTAGAAGAAAATGAAGTTTTTGTTCAATTATATAATGAAAATACAAAAAAAAGAAAAATTCTAACTGGAAATATTATAATAACAAAAAATCCATGTTTATCAATATATGATTTACATAAAGTAAAAGCAGTTTATAAAGAAGAATTTAAAGATTTATATTATAATATAATTATATTTCCAAGCAAAGGAGATATTCCAATTCCAAGTAAAATAACTGGAAGTGATTTAGATGGTGATATATATTGGATATGTTGGAATAAAAAAATAATAAATATAGAAAAAAAAGACTATTCAAATAGATTTATTGGATTAAAAAATGAAGAAGACATTCCTAAAAATCCTCCTTCTAGATTTCATTTTGGAAATAATGGAAAAAAAATAAGAAATATGTATATTAAAATAAATACAAATGATTATAATAAAACAAGAGATATAAATAATACAAATTTAACATTTAATGAAAGATGTTTAGATTTTCATAAATATTTTCATTCAAATTATAAACTACCTGAAATTAATAGATGTTATTTATCAAAAATAAACCAATTATTCGAAAATAATAATAACTTAAAAATTGAATTTGCTGATTTTGAAAAATTAGAAAAATTTGCTTATTATCATAGTATTGAAGTTGATTTTCAAAAAACTGGAGAAACATCTGATTTTATAGGAGAAAATGATTCTCCTTCTTTTCTTAAAAAAAATGAATTAAGGAAAAAAAGTAATTGTCTTATCAAATTAAAGTCAATTCATGATGAATTTCTTAAAAATAAAGTTAATTTGGATTTCTATAATTATTTTATCAATTGTTCTAAAGATACTGAAATTTATCAAAATAAAAATTTAACTTTTTTTGAAAGACAAAAAAGAAATAAAGATAATTTTAATAAATCATTTATATATAAATTATATGAATTAGTTTCTTATTTGAATCCAATGAAAGATTCATTTATTAATTCTATTTATTTAATAAGTGAAGAATATTTTTATGAAAATAACTTGTTTAAAGAAAAAACATTTTCTGAATTTTATTATGATGTTAATATTTTTAAAGAAATATTAATTCAAGTTAAAAATATTGTTTTAGATTATGAAAATGAAATTAAAAAAATAATGTTCCAAAATGAAATTTCTATAGAAATAGAATTAATATATTTAACAGATTTATTAGAACCAAAAATACCAGTTTATAAAAATGATATTGAAGATTATAGAATAAATTTAAATTGTCAAATAAAGTTTTATATAGATAATAATATTAAGAAATTAAATGAATTAATAGATAAATATAAATTATTAACAAAAAAAAACCTAAAAGATATGATTTTTATTATTATATTTTGGGTAATTGGAAATAAAATAATTATAAATAATACTGAAATAGATATAGATAATATAATTCAAAGAAAATATAGAATTATATCAAAAAAAGATTTCATAAATGACTTAGTAAATAAAAAAAATTATGACGAGATGAGATATTTTTATTATGAAAATCTTAAAATTTTTACATTATATAATTTTTATTGTAAAAATAATATTTAACATAAAAAATAAATTAAAAAAAAAAAACTCCTCAAAAAAAATACAAAAGTAAAAAAAATGGCAGAAGAAGAAGAAAATCAATATGAAGAAAATGAAAATAAACAATTTGAAGATGAAGAACCAAAGAAAAAGATATTAATAATAGCAGGAGATTTTGTAGAAGATTATGAATTAATGGTACCATATCAAATATTTCAAATAAACAATTATTCAGTAGATGTAATTTGTCCAGGAAAAAAAGCAAGTGAACCAATTCAAACTGCAATACATGATGTAGATGAAAAATATCAATTTTTTAAAGAAACAAAAGGTCATATATTTTATATAAATAAAAACTTTGAAGATGTAAATTATGAAGATTATGTTGGTTTATATATTCCAGGAGGAAGAGCTCCAGAATATTTACAATATAATAGAAAAGTTATTAAAATTATAAAATATTTTGTTGAAAATAATTTACCTATTTGTTCTGTTTGTCATGGTCCTATTTTACTTTTAGCTACTAAATTAATGAATGGTAAAAATATTTCTGCCGTTGATTGTATTAAAAATATTATTGAATTATATGGTGCAAAATATTCTGAAGATGAAGTCTCTGTTGATGGTAATATTGTCACTGGAAAAACTTATTTAAGTCATGTTCCTTTATTAAAAGAATTCCTTCAATTACTTGGATAAATTATTAAGTTTGAATTTTTTTAAAAATATTTTTTAATTTTTTTATTTCTTATTTTTTTTTTTTTGTTATTTAAGTTAATTAATTATTTTTGTGAAATGAGCAATTATTTCTATTATTTTTTTTTAGGTTTTAATACTTTTTTTTATGGTTTTTGTTGTATTATGATTATAAAAAGAAAGTATTATACTTGTTTATCTGTTCGTTCTCCATCTTTATTATTAATCAATAATTTTTCTGGATTTCTTTTATCCAATATAATAATTTTAAGACAAATTTTAAGTGAAAAATTTGAATATTTATTAACGTTTTTCTTTTATATTTTTCAATTTATGATGATATTATCTTTTATTCTAAGAACTCATAGATTTGTAATGTTTAATAATATAGAAAAAAATAAAAGAAAAGATTTTATGCAATATAATAATAAAAGATATTTATATAAGGAACAATTTTACGTTATATTTCTGCTTCTATTTGTTTTAATTTTTATTCTGTTATTAGTTATTATTTATCTCTATTTTGGTCATTTTCTAGACATTATTACTTTAAACATTCAAAATTCAAATAAATTAAATCAATTGAATTATTATATTTACTTATTCATAATATTTTTTGAATGTGGAATATTAATGAATTATTCTTTTATAAAATTAATTGATAAAGTTCATCAAAAATTACAATTTGAATTGTATTCCTTTACTTTAATTTGGTTCCTATTTTGGAATTTCAATAATTGGACTTATGTAAAACCATTTGAAAATAAAAAATTAATTTCTTTTATAGTATCCATAATTGTTTTATATATTTGTTTAATTTTAAATGGATTAGTTCCTATATGTTTATCATATATCAATAATAAAAACACATTTTTTATATATAATCCTCAATTAATGAATAATTTCTATTTATTTTTATCAAAAGAAGAATGTTATATAGATTTTTCAAATTACTTAAAAAATAATTTTCAAAGTGATTTATTTTACTTAAAATTATATATTTATATAGTAAAATATAATTTAATGTTTTTTAATAAAAACAGAAATAAAAGTTTATTAGCAAAAGAAATATATAATATATATTTTGCAAATGAGACATATCAAGAAAAAATTTTAAATGAAGTATATTCTTCTATAAGAGCAAAGTCAAATACTTTAGAAGAACCAAAAATAGATTTATTTGATGAAGGTTTAAAAATGTGTTTTAATATTTTAATAAAAAGATATATTGAATATAAAAAAACATCCAGTTTTAGAGAATTAAATAATTATTTTAATTTATTATCATATATACATTTTAAAATGACAAATAGTGGTTTTATAAATCATTATTAAATAAAAGAATAAAAAATAATTATATATTATATATTATATATTATAGTTTATGATGTTAAAAATAGTATCAAAATTAATTTTTATAAATGAGAAATTTTATAAATTAATTTTCCACCTTCTTCAAAATTATAAGAAATAAAATCTCCATTAAATTCATTAATTAATTTTTCTAAATTTTTAACATAATTATTTAAATTATCATTATTATCAGGTAAAACACCATATAAAGTAATGATTGCAGGCTTATTAAATCCTTCTCCAATTTTAGGTTTAATTATACTATTTTCATAAATTGAAATTTTTCCTTGTTCAATATTAAAAATATCATTTAATTTAACATCATATAATGAAACATCTTCTTCAAATAATATTTTTCCAAATTGATTATATATACTAAAATTTTTAACATGTTTAATTTCTTCTTCTGAATATCTTGCAATTTCTGCTAAAGAAGGATTTATATTATAACCACTTTTTTCTATTTTTGGTAAATGTTCTAAAGGACATAAATTTTCTTCTTCATTTAAATTATTTAAAAAATTATTATTATCTATTTTTTTTGGGGAATTTTTTGGAATATCATTTAATGAAAGATTATTTAATTCTTCTCTTTCTTTTTCTATTTTTTCATAATTTGTTTTTGTATTTGAATTATTTGATAAATCATTTTTATTTGCTAAAACAATAATAACATAATCACCATCTTCTAATCCACTGTTTATAAATATTTCTTTCAAATTTAATACTTTTTCATTTTTCATTAAAAAGAAATCCATATTATTATTGTCAATATCAAAATTAAAATTCTCTTTTATATTAATTTTTATATAATCTAAAACATCTTTTGTATGAATTTGTTGTTTGAATTTTAAATAAAATTCTTTTTGGTGAATTTCAGAAAAATCATTACAAGAAATTCTAAAATTAATTTGAATAAAGTTATTTTTGTGATTATTTATTTTATTATTTGATTTTAAAGCAGACACATTTGAATTAATGTTATTTATTTTTTTCTTATTTTTAGTTAAATTAAATTGACGATTAATACTATCTTTTCTTGAAGTTTGAAATAATTTATGATAATCTCCATCTGTTACTTTTCTTGAAAAATTTAAATTTTTCATTACATTATTTTTTACTTTATTTAATATTTTTGAATTACCTTTAAATATTAAATCTGAATATTCTTCTTCTATTGTTTCTTTTTTAGTATTTATTGTATTATCTTTTTGACTAAATAAATTATTGTTTATATTTAAGCTATTTTCATCTTTTTTTTCTTTAGTTTTATCAAATAAACTTGTTTCTTTCTTTTCTTCTTTTTTTTCAAAAAGAGAATTTGGTTTATTTAAAATTTCATTATTTTTTTTTTCATTTTCATTTTCTTTTTTTTCTTGATTATTATTATTACTAGAAAATGTAAATAAAGAATTTTGAGTATTTACATTTTTATTTGGTTCTTGAGAAAATAATGAATTTTGTTGTTTATTTTCTTTTTTAGATGATTCTGAAAAAAGACTTGTTTGATTATTGTTTGTAGATTCATTATTACCTTTATTATTAAATAATGTATTAGTATTCGATGAATTATTTACAATATTTTTTTCAAATAAAGATGATGAAGTATTTGTTGGTTTATTTTCAAATAAATTTTTTGTTGTATTATTATTTTGATTTGTCTGATTATTAGTTAAATTATTTTGGGTATTTGTTAAAATAGAATTGCTTTGATTTGCTGTTGTTGTGGAATTATTCGATAATATTACTGTATTACTTGTTGTTTGTTGGGTGATATTATTTGAATAATTAAATAAATTTCCTGCTTTTGAATTATTTTGATTACTAAATAAATTATTACTTGTTTGTTGGTTTGTATTACTATTATTTGAAGTTGGAATACCTCCTTTTTGGTTATTATTATTTACATTATTATTTGAATCAAATATACCCCCTTGATTATTATTATTATTCAAATTAAATAAAGAACTTTGTTGATTATTATTATTATTAGAATTAAATAAAGAACTTTGTTGATTATTATTGTTATTAGAATTAAATAAAGAACTTTGTTGATTATTATTATTATTAGAATTAAATAAAGAACTTTGTTGATTATTATTATTATTTTGATTGGTAAAAATATTTCCTACTTGATTATTATTATTAGGAGAAAAAATGGAATTATTATTGGTATTATTATTTGATTGTTGATTATTATTATTGCTAAAGATATTATTTGCATTATTATTCTGATTTTGAAAAATGACATTATTATTTGAAGTATTATTAGTAAATAAATTATCGTTATTATTTTTGTTTAAAACATTATTGGTATTATCATTTCCAAAAATTGAATTATTATTATTATTTGCTGAAAAAATTGAATTTTGATTATTTATTTGATTATTGAAAACACTATTTTGAGTATTTTGATTATTATTATTATTGAAAATATTACTAAAAATGTTTCCTGAATTATTGGTATTATTAAAAATACTTCCTGAACTATTATTATTGGATTTAAAAATTGAATTATTATTATTATTATTTCCTAATATTCCATTATTATTATTTCCTAACATTCCATTATTATTATTATTTCCAAATATTCCATTATTATTATTATTTCCAAAGATATTATTTTGATTTTGATTCATATTATTATTCAAAGTATTCCCTCCTTGATTAAATATGTTATTATTATTATTATTATTGATATTATGATTTCCAAATATATTTCCTCCATTGTTATTGTTACTTAAAAAACCATTTTGATTATTATTATTAGAACCAAAAATCCCATTATTATTATTATTTGAACTAAAAATACTTCCACCATTATTCCCAAAATTATTATTATTATTATTTTGATTAAAATTTCCCGTTGGTTGATTATTATAAGAAAAGTTATTTCCATTCATTCCAAAAGAAAAATTGTTATTTTGATTATTATTGCTGCTTCCAAATAATGTTCCTCCTCCATTATTATTATTCCCGCCGAATGCATTATTTGAATTAAAACCATTATTTTTGTTTAATATATTTCCTACTCCATTTTTATTATTAAATGAAAAATTGTTGTTTTGGTTGTTATTATTAGTTCCAAAAACATTTTGAGAATACATTTAATTGATTTATTTTTTTCTAATGAATTATATATATAATAAAAAATAATAATATTTTGGATGATAAAATATTTTTTTTATAAAGTTAAAAATTAAAATAATATAAATTTACCATTTAAAGAAATAATAAATAATTAATTTTTTATTTATTCATAGTCTTTGTATAATAATAAACTTTTTTATACATTTCAGTTTTAGGATTATTTGGATAATAATTGTTGATAGTATAATCACTAAAATATTTTCGGAATAAATGAGGATTATTTTGTTGTTGAGGAGTAATAAAATATGGATTTTGAGTACTTTTTTTATCTAAACTATAAAAAGAATTTAAATAATCTTCATATAAAGAAACATAATGTCCATTAAGATCATATAGTCCTTCATTTATTCTTACATAATTTTTATCAATTTCATTTTGTAATCCTTGAGCCTCATTAATAAATAAATTCTTTAATTTTTCTCTTCTTTCATTTAAACTGTCTTCAACTTTATTATTATTATTATTTATGTTAAAATTGTTGTTAATATTATTGTTATTGTTATTATTATTTGTAATGTTAATATTATAATTTTGAATAGAATAATTTTCCATTTTTTTTTTATATAAAACTCAACAATATAATTAATAAAAATAATTTTATAAAAAAAATAAGTTTAAAAAAATGAATATTAAAAAATATCAAACATCTGAAATTTCAGCACAAGAATTAGAAATTTCTCAGATTTTCCATGAACAATATAACAATATTTTCAATCAAATTATTCATTTTTCTCAACACCAATTTAATAATCTTCTTCAAAAATCTGTATATTTAAGATTAAAAATGTTAAAAAAAAACTTTTCTTCACCGTTAATAAAAAAAGTGGAAAATATTTTTTTTCAAATATACTTAAAAGA
Source organism: Isotricha sp. YL-2021b (assembly GCA_023805745.1). Taxonomy (NCBI): domain Eukaryota; phylum Ciliophora; class Litostomatea; order Vestibuliferida; family Isotrichidae; genus Isotricha; species Isotricha sp. YL-2021b. The sequence goes on along the minus strand of JAJJKW010000218.1, from coordinate 45,030 downwards.
AAGAAAAGAAATATTATTAAATATTCAAAAATTAAAAAATATGAATCAAGAACAATTAAATTATTTAGAAAAATCAAATTATTTTATTCATTGTCAAAAAGAAAATGAAGCAATGCATATTTGTGGAAATTCTTTAATTTACTATGAAAATATAATATATTGTTTATTTTGTGATGAAGTTTTTAAAGAAAACCTAATTCATATGTTATGTTCAGAATGTAATTGTGATTATTATTCAAAAATAAAACTAAATTCAAATCTTACAAATTTAAATTTATATCCTGCTTCTTATTTAAATAATAATGATAATAATTTAAATGATAATTTAATTAAATGTTTGAAATGTAATAAAGAATTATATTTAGATATTTCTTTAAAAAAAAATTTTGAAAAAATTGTTTTTTGTGTGAAATGTAATACTACTTATGATACAATAAAAACTTTTAAATGTTCAGCAAAATTATATACTGGATTTAATAAAGAAGCAATTAATGATTTATATAAAATAAATACTTTAATAAATGATAAAAAAGCAATTCCAAAAGGAATAATTAATTTAAAATGTAATTGTGATATATCAAAATATAATAAATTTAATGATGAGTGTGGAGGAATATTATATGAAGGAAATAAAAATGGGAAAAAAATTTTAGTTTGTGATAAATGTTATAAAATTTTTAATTATGAAAAATTTGAATGGACTTGTCCTTCTTGTCAAAATAAATTTAAAACAAAAGAATTAAGAATTTGTAGATCATCATATAAGAAAAAATCCCAAATAAACAATTTAAATCAAACAAAAAAAACTATAAATTTTGATTTATCAAATTTAAACTTTGAAATTTCAAATTCAAAAATACAAAAATTAAATCCAATAACAGAAGGAAATATAGAAAAAAAAAATTCTTCTTTAAGAAAAATGGCATCACATGATTTATTTCACAAAAAAAAAATAATTCCAACATCATCAAATAAAAAATTACATACAACATTATTTGAATTTATGAATTCTAGTAATGGAAAAAATACTTTCAGAATAAATAATAATAAAAATATTAATAAACCAATAATAAACGCATTTTCTCCAAATAATAAAATAATAAATATTGATATAATAAATAATTTAAGATATGAATCACCTTCAAAGAGAAATAATCAAATATTCAATCAACAAAATTCATGTGCAATAAAATTAAATATGATGGAAAAATTTGATCAATTAGAAAATGAAAATGAAAAAAATGAAAATAATAATAATAATAATTATTTTAATGTAAATTCATCATCTACAAAATCAGGTTCAATAGAAAATATAAAAAAAGAAGAAAATATAATTTTATTATCTCCAACATTATCAAATAATAAAAATAATAATAATAATATAAAAATGCCATTTAATGCAGATGAGTATAATATAAAAAATTTAATTGGAGAAGGTTCCTTTGCAAAAATTTATTTAGTTGAAAATCCAGTTACACATGAAAAATATGCTTTGAAAAAAATTTCAGCTTGTTCAATGGAAGAATTAAATCAAAAGAAAAAAGAATATGAATTAATAAAAGAATTGAATAATTCAATTCAAAAATTAAATATAATAAAAATATTAGGAATTCAAACAAAAAAATTAGATAAATTAACATTTGTAATGTATGTATTAATGGAATTAGCAACATGTGATTGGGAGAAAGAAATAAAAAAAAGAGCAAAATCAAAATTATATTATAAAGAAAAAGAATTATTTAATATATTATCAAATTTAGTTTTTACATTTTCAGAACTTCAAAAAAAAGGAATATGTCATAGAGATGTAAAGCCACAAAATATATTATTATTTAAAAATGGAGATTATAAAATATCTGATTTTGGAGAAGCAAAAAAAAAATCAGAAAAAAATTTTAATGATAATGGAGAATATGAAAATGATACAAATAATCAAACTGTAAGAGGAACTGAATTATATATGAGTCCAATATTATTTAAAGCTTTAAGAAATTTTAAAATGAAAGGAGTTGATTATAATGCTTATAAAAATGATGTTTTTTCTCTTGGTTTATGTATTTTATTTGCTTGTAATTTAAATTATCAAATTTTATATGATATTAGAGAAATTTATGATATGATTCAATTAAAAGAAATTGTTTTTAAATATTTAGAAGGAAGGTTTAGTATTAAATTTATTAATTTAATTATTTTTATGATTAATATTAAAGAAAAAAAAAGACCTGATTTTGTTGAGTTGGATAATTGGATTAGAAATAATTATTAAGTAAATATTTTTGATAGGTGATTTTTATATAAAAAACAATTATTATTTCCTGTATATTTTATAATGATTATAAGATTATATTGAAATAATTTTTTAATTTTTCAATAAAAATAAAAACAATTATTATTTAATAAAATTATAATACTTTTTATTTAAAAAGGAAAATTTAAAGTAAATTTCAAAGTCTGAAAATTTAAAAAAAATAACAATAAAAACCTAAAAATAATTAAAAAAAATAATTTTTATAAAATTTAAAAACTAGAAGAAGTATTATTAATACTTTTAAGATATTTTTCTGAAAAAACACATCTATGACTAGAACAAGTATAATTATCAGGACAATGATGGAACCAATCACATTTTTTTCCAGGATTTTTTTTTTCATTAGCCCAATTTTCTTGATTATCTTTTGTTCCTTTTGCTCTACATCTATAATCTTTACATACATTTGATCCACAACACCATGCAGTGAAATCACAATCTTTTCCTAATCCAACACATTGAGTTTTTTTCTTTAATAATTTTGAATATATTATTCCTATTAATAATACTATTATTAAACTAAGTAATTTCTTCATTATAGTTGTTTTTTTAATTTAATATTTTTTTTAATTTTATAAATTAATTTTTTTTTTAATTTTATTTATTTATTTATTTTGAAGGTTGTGTATTTGAATTAATGATTCAGTTTTTGTTTTTCTTTTATTATTTATTTTTGGAAATAATAAAAATTTTGGCTCTAATTGTTGACTTAAATTACTTACTGAATCATCTGATTTTGGAGATAAATTTGAAAATATAAATTTTAATGTTATATATTTATTATTTGTTTGATAATTATCTTTATTCGGTTTTTTAATCAAAGCACAACAATTTGAAAATTCTGAAATTATTTTATTAATATATTTAATAGTATCAATATTAATTAAACCTTTTTTAATATATTTATTACAATTTTCATAAATAACAATATCTCTGGTAAAAATACCTAAAAATGGACAAAAATTAATTTTATTGTTCAAACAAACTTCCATTGCTTTTCTTAAATTTTTATAATTGCTTGTGAAAGAAATAAATTTTAATAAATCTTCTTTTTTTTTTAATAAATTTTTATTTACTAAATTTAAGGTTTGTTTTAAATTTAAAATAGCAAAATTTTGAAAACTACATAAAACAGATAATAAATCATTATGATTTTTTAATTTAAATAATTCAATTGCTATATCAATATATTTTTCAATTAATAAAGCTCTTTTTTCTGGATAATTATAAGATAATATGTCTTCAATTATAAATAAAGTTAATTTATTTGAAAAATTATATATTTTATATAAATTTGGAGCTAACTTTTTTTTTTCATTTAAATCTTTTGAAAGAATTATTGGATTTAATTCATATTTATGTTTTTCCAATGATAATAAATTTTCACTAGTTATATCTGTTAAAACTTGTGCAATTAAATTTGATTCATAATTTAAAATATTAAAATTATTTAATGTCTTTATATTTGAAATTTCTTCTTCTTCTTCATTATTTTCTATTTCTTTGTATATTTGAAAATTATTATATTTTTTAATTTTTAAATTCATTTTATTTATGATTTTATTATCAACTCTAAATATTTGGTTATTAAATTTCTTGACAGAATTTAAAAATTCATTTATTATTATTAAAGTATTTATTAAATTTTGTTCATTTCCTTCAAAATAATTTAAAGCTTGTATAACTTTTTTAATTAATATTTCATAACTGATAAAAGCAAAAGATTGTTGAATAAATATTTTTACAAAATTTTGATCAAAAACTTCATTTCCAATCATAAAAATAAGTAAATCAATAGAAATATATTGAATTTCTTTATTTTTATGAATAATATTAATTTCTTCGTGTTCATTTTCATCAATATAATCATCATTTTCTAATTGTAATTTAGGAGAACTTATTATTTTAAGAACATTTTTGGATGGTCTTTCTACTAAAGTTTTTTTTGTAATATTATTATTATTTTCTAATTCATTTATTCCATTATTTTTTTCTTTTAAATTCGAACAATTTGATAATTTCAAATTCCTATTTTTAGTTATATTATCAACTGATTTTGTTTTTTTTAAATTTTTATTGTCTTTAATTATTAATTGAGATATTAATTTATATAATCTAAATTTCAAATTTTTAATTGTAGTTTTTTCTTCTAAATAATTTTTTATTTTTTCATCATAAAATCTTTTTAAATTTGATATTATTAAATCATCCTCCGGTGGAAATTTTTCTATTAAATTTTTAAACAAGAATAAAATCTAAATTATTTATTAAATAATTACATTATAAAAAAAATATTTTTTTTCTATAAAAATATTATAATTATTAAAAATATATTCATAAATACAATCTTTTGATTTTAAAATAGAACTACTAAAATTAAAAATTTAATTATTTTACATTTTTCCAAAATCAATATTATCTATCTTATTGTTTGAATTAAGAATTTGATGAACAAAATCAATAAAAATAGTTTTTTCATCATTATTTAAAAATTCCATAATGGAATAAATTAACAAAAAAAAAAATATTTAATTAAAATATATTATTTAATTAAAAATCTATTCTTCAACAAAAATAACAAATTTAGCTATTTCTCCAAAAGGTTCTTCATAATCAGTAAACATTTGCCAATAAGAAACATATTTATTTTTATTTTCGTTAATTTTTTTTTCAAATTTTAATTGAGCATGAATTTCTTTTCCAGGTTCTACTTTAATATTAAAAATGATTTTTTCTCCTTTTAATTCACTATAATCATTTAAACATTTAAAATAAAAACCTTTTTTCCAATTAATGTTTCCATTATTTAAAAGAGTAATATCTTGAATATTAATTGAATCTCTTTTAAATTTAAATAAATTAGGTGAAAAAGAATAATTTAAATCTTTTGTTTTATAAGATAATGAAGAATCGATATTTAAATTGAAATTATTTGGTTTTTTAATTTTTATAAATATATGATTAATATCATGATTACTTATTTCTTCACAATTACTACATAAATTATAATTTGGACAAATTGAACATTTAAATCTTGGTCCAATTATATTTTGGATATGACAATTATCACATGATATTCCATAATGAATTTGTTGTTCTTCATCTTTTTTTTTAATATTACTCATCATTATTTTTTTATTTGCTATTTTTGATAATTCATTTTCTTCATTTTGATATATACTTTTATATATATTATTTATTAAATCTTCTTCTAAATTTTTTATTTTTGATTTCACTATTTTTGATATTGTATTTTTTATTTCATCATCATTATTATTATTATAATTTTCATTAGATTCTTTATTTTGATTGTTTATTGAATAATTTTGAACTGGTTTATTATATTTTTCCTTCACTATCTTTTCTTCTTCTTCTTTTAATTTTTTTTCATTAAAAATTCCTCTAATAATTTCTGAGTTATTATTAATTATATTTTGATTATTTATATTATTAATTTGCTCAATTGCAGTTTCTTGATTCATATTTGGTTTATTTGTATATAATTTTCCAGGATTTAATAAATTAATTTGATTTTGAGGACAAATTATAATTTTAATTGAACCACTATTTATATTATTTTTTATATATTGAAAATCTTCTTCATTTGAAATTTCTTTTTTTGTACTTTCCTCAAATAATTTATAATTAATAAGATAATTATTCATAAAATTAGGATCTTTATCTTTCATAATTTTTTCATTCAAATATTTAATAAAATTTATATATGAATCTGAAAAATCACATCTATTCCATAATTGTTCATTTATCAATTTTATTTTAAATACTTTTGACATTTATAAATTAAAATAGTTTATTTTATTTCTTTAATATTTATAATTCTGGATTATTTAAATTTTTATTTATATTATTTTTTTTTGATGTAAATGATTTAAATAAACGTAAAAAAAAATTTATAAACTTTTTTCCTAATTTGAAGAAAAAAAGGAAAATTTTATGTAAAGGAAATCTTCTTAATAAAACATAAGCAACACATAACATAAAAAAAATAAATCCAATCCAAACAAATAAATTTTCATAAAATTCTCTTTTTTTTAATTTCGTGATATGATTTCTACTTTCATCAATAGAAACATTATAATTTTCATAGTTTTCATTAATTTTTTCAAAATCATTTTGATTATCAATAACTTCATTATTTATTGCAGTAAATTTATCTAATTCTCCTTTTAATATATCTCTTATTTCAATTAAAGAACTTTTTTTTTTTGATTTGTTTGGCATTTTAAAAAATAAAATTAAATTAATTATTTATTTAAATGAATCCAAGAAATTTTTCAAATTTAGAAAAAGATATTATTGATTCAGTAAATAATGGAATGCATAATAAAAGTCTATTTTTAGTATTTATGTCTTTTTTTATTTTTACAATCGTAATGTTTATTTTTATTCAAAGGGAACAAAATAATCGAAGTTCAAATAATCAAGAATTCCAAAATCGAAAAAGAATTAATTAAAATAAAAAAGAATCATAAACTTCTTTTAGAAATTATTTAAATATCAATCATTATAAATTGTATCTTTTTTTTATTGTTTAAGAAATAAATTATATTTATGAATTAATTATAATTTTAGATATTATTTTAAAATTATATTTACTTCGAAAATATATAAATTATTTGTTTTTTTTTCATTTATAATTGATAATTTATTAAAATAAATTATCATATTTCTTGTAGTTGAATTTGAGTTAATTTTTCTAAAATCTGTTTTAATAATTAAAAAAATAATTTAAATAAATTATTTTAATTTTTTGGAATTAAAGAAGATTCAAAATATATTAACAATAATCTTTATTATTGGAAATTTGATGAATAATTTAATGAAAAAAAGAAATTCATATGAATTCATTTTTTTTAATCATTTGAATTATTATTTTAAACTAATTTTTAAAAAACTCATTTTACTTCAATTTATTGAAAAATGTCAAACTTATAATTTATTAATTTTCTTAAATTATTTAAAAGATTGTTTTTTATAAAAAGATTATAAAAATCAGTTATTAAAATAAATCTATAATATTCTATTTTTTGGAAAATAGAGGAAAAAAAATTATTAATTCCTTTTTGAATATTTTTATATTTGTCAAAAAAGATAAAAAAAATTAATGAAATAAAATAATGAATTAAAAATAAATTTTGACAATATATGGATGAATAATTTTAGAAAAAATATTTAAATCATTACAATTGAATGAACTAAATATAGGTTTTAAAGATGTTAAGGATTATTATATTCTAAATAAAGATTACATAAAATACTTTTTTATTAATTATATCATTCAAAACAAGAATTAAAAACAAATAAATTAATTTATTAAAAGTATTTGAGCAAAAATAATAAATTATAATATTTTAAATAAATTAAATTAAACTTAATAATTAAGTTTAAACAAATTTAAATAAAAATCAATAATAAAACCTAGATAATAAATTAGATTATTATAATAATAAATTAATTTAATTTTTATTCAATTCAAAAAATAACAAAAATAAAATAAAATATAAAAAAATTTTAAAAAAATGAAACAAAAAACATTTTTAACCTTAAACACTCCTAGAAAAAAATTAGAAAAACCATTAAAATCATGCTCTCCAAATGCATATTATCCTTATATAACATTTACAGAAAATATAAAAAAACCATGTAAAATAATATACACAACAGGAAATAATTCAAAAATATCAAATAAAATATCAAAAGATTTGGAATCAGAAAATTCACATGAAAATCCAATTCAATTGAAAAAATTAGTAAATAAATTAAAAAAAGATTTAAAACATGCAAAAAGTGATATTTATAAAAAAGATATTGAACTAAAAAAAAAAAATAAAATTATTGAAGATAATGAGAAAGAAAATAAGAATAATGAAACATTTTTTAATGAAAAAATTGATACATTTAAAGAAAGCACATTATTAAATTTATGTAAAGAAAAATATAATGAATTAAAAAAAAAATTTAAAAAAAAATGTGAAGAATATGAAATTTTAAAATCTAATTGTAAAATTTCGAAATTTAATGAAATTCAACTCCAAAATGAAAATTTAAAAAACGAAGTAGAAAAATTTCAAAGTTTAAATTATAATTTACAAAAAATAAATAAATCAAATTTAATAGAAATTGAAAAATTAAAAGAATATAAGATTAAATTTATTGAACAAAATAATATTATTAAAGAATATCAAAAAAATAACGAAAATTTAAAAAATATTAATAAAAGTTTAGAAATTAAATTAAATAAAGTTTATGAAGAAATAAGAAAAAATAATTTAATTCAAAAAAAATTCAAAGATGAAAATATTAAATTGAAATTATCAAAAGAAAAAAGTTTTTCATTTGAAAAAGAAAAAAAAATGCCAAAAATATTATTTAAGAATAATGATAATAAAATAAATCAATTAAAAGATGAATTAAATGAATATAAAAGATTATATAATCAAAGAGATGAGGAAGTTAAAAGATTAAATCAATTATATTTTAAAAGAAATAATGGAAATGAAATGTTTTTAAAACCTTTGAATTATGATTCAAGAAAAACAACAGAAGAATCACCAAATAAAACTATTTCTCAAGAAAAATATTATTTAATAATTCAAAAATCAAAAAAATTGGAAGAAAATTTGAAAAAATATGAAAATTTTTTAATATTAAATAATATTAACCCAAAAAAAGTTTTGGATGATACTTATAAAAAACCATTATTATCAAATAAAATAAATAAAAGTGGAGATGGTATTAAACAAAATATATTATGGAAAAATTTAATTCCAAATAATCCAAAATCTTCCAAAAAAAATACTACAGAAGAAACTATTAAATTATATGAACAAAATCAAAGTCAGACTAATGAACTATTAAATACTAATGAAAATAATCAAGAAAAAATGGATTCAATTGTTCTTGATTATAATAATCAATTTGAAAATGAAAATAATATTAGTTTAAATTACAGTAAAGAAGAAAAAGAAGAAGAAATTGATAAATATTTATTTAAAATTATAAAGATAATAATAGAAATAAATAATAAAAATAATATAAACAATATAAAAAATAAAATAGATGAACTTTATAATATAAATTTATCTAAAGAAGAAGAAACTATTAATGAAGATAAATTTTTGTCTCCTTTTGTTAATTTATTAATCAATGAAATGAATATAAACGAACAATATGATGTTGATATTATATTTAAATTTTTAAAAGAAATTTTCAAAGAAGTTGAAAAAAATATTGAAACATTCATTTCTCAGTTAAAAAATTTATTTAATGATTTAAATAATTTTTCAAATAAAAACGAAAATAAGTATATAAATTTAATTAAAAATGAATTAATACCTTATAAATCAAAAATGATTCCTTTATTAAAAAATGCTGATAAAAACAATAATTATATAATTCTTTTTCAGGAATTTATGAATATTAAAAATACTTTAAATATACAATTGAAAGATGATTATTTTGATTATTTACTTTTTCAAATGAAAATTGGAGTTCCTGAGAAAATGCCTTTGCTATGTTTAAATTATAAAATATTAGAAGATATATTAGAAGACAATAATATAGAAAATAAAAATATTAATCCTTCTCTTTATAATAAAGATATAAAAATTGATGAAGAAGGAAAAAAAAATGAAATCAACAAAGATGAATTAAATATTAATGAGGTAAATAATAAAGAAAATGGCAAAGAAATAAACAATGAAGAAAATAATAATAATGAATTAAATAATAATGAAATTAACAAAGATAATAATAATTGTGAAGAAAATAATCATGAAATTCAAAATGTAGAAAATAATGAAAATAATGAAAATAATATTAATGAAGAAATTAATAATGAAATAAATATCAATGAAAATAATAATAATGAAGTTTTAAATAGAGAAGAGAATAATTCAATATTTATTAACCCAAATGATAATGTTTATCTTATATTAAGTAATTTCAAACAAAATTTAAATTTTAATAATCAAAATATTTCAGAAGTTTTTGAACAATTTATCAATTATCATGAAATTGATGAAAATAATAGAATAAAAAAAATAACAAGAAATAATTTGATTCAATTGTTAAAAAACAACAATATTGTAATTAGTGATGCAGAAGAAAATAATTTATATGATAAATTTAAATTAAGAGAGGAATTTAATAATGAAGAAGGGGATTATATAGATGTTGATAAATTAAAGAAAGAAATTGAAAAAATAAATTTATGATAATTAAACATATTTGATAAATTAGTGTAAATATATTTAATACTATTTTATTTTCATTAATTAAAGTAATAATCTTTTAAAATATTCATTTACTCATATAAAATTATCAAAATTATTATTAAAAAAAAAGAAAAAAAATAAATTAAAAATCTTAAACTATAAAAACTCAAAAAAAAACATAAAAAAATTATTTTTTGAAAAAATCAAAAGATTTTTAAATAAAAGAAATTTTAAAAAACTAAAAAAAGTATTTTATTGAGATTCCCAATATTCAACAAATTCTCTATAATTAACATTAGGTTGATCATCTAATCCAGCTTCTCTGAAAATTTCATTAACTTCTTCTTCAGACATTGGAGTACCTAATTTAGTTAAAATAATCTTTAATTCATCTTTGTTTATTGTTCCTCTTCCATCTCTATCAAAATATTCAAAAGCTTCTATTATTTCTTCTTTATTTGATTCTGGTGTTTCATCATATGTTTCTTCTACTACTGTTTTTTTTTGTACTCTTCTTGACATTTTTATATATAATTTTTGGATTAATTTTTTTTATTATTAATGAAAATAAATAAGTTATTTTTTTATTTCTTTTAATTATAATTCTTTTTATCTATAAATAATTTTTAATAAATAATAATTATTTTTTATAATTTTTTTTAACTTTTTTTCTTTTTTATTTTTTTAATTTATAATCTTCTTCTACTTCTTTCAAATGTTGAACTATAGATTCTAATCTCTTTATTTTTGATTCTCTTCTTTCAACTGAATGAATATTATCTAATTTAACTTCTATTGAATTTAATCTTTCCATTATTTTTCTTCCTTTTCTATCTATTTTATTTCTATTTTCAGTATTATTTGCTTTATCTTTTAAATTATAAAAATCATTTGCAATTTCATTAGTTTTATCATGTATTTCTTCTGTTTGTAAATCAATTTTTCTATGTTCATCTAATATTTTTGTTAATTCATTAACAACATTATTTTCTTCATCATCTATTTTATAAATTCCACTTGCTTTATGAGTAATCATAAATTTATTGAAAGTTAAAATTTCATTTTTATCATTTGTAATTTTATAAGGTGTAATAAAACCATTTCTACTTATATCAAAATAAATATTAAAATTCCCTTTATATTTTTTATTTTTATTAGATATTTCATTAATATTAACATTAAATTGAATTAAGAAATTAAAATCAGAGAATTCATTAATTTCTTCATTGTCATTAAAAAATTCAATAGTTAATTGATTATTAATTATATCATTTTTATTAATTTTAATGTAAGTAACAGTTGGTAATCTATTTCCATTATGAATTAAGGTATAAATTTTTTTATTATTACTATTTAAAGTATATAATATACTATACATATTATAATCAGAAATTCCTTTAAATTGTGGAATAGGAAAATTATTATTTTTTAATGAAGTATATAAAGAAGCACCTACTGAAGGACATTCATCAATTAAAATTCCTTTAGATAATTCTTTTCCAGTTATTTTTTTCACTATTTCTTGTAATATTGGAGTTCTCATTAAATCTCCTGCCATTTCTATTAAATCTATTTTTCCTTTTGTTAAATCCGATGCTTCTTTATAAAATATATTTAATTCTTCTTGAAAATTTTTAATATATTCACTTATTAATTTCTCAAATTCTTCTTTCTTTAAATTATATGAAAAATCCTCATCATCATATAATGAATCTATATTAATTGATGCTTCTTTATTTACTGTTAAAACTTTACGTATTTTTTCAATTGTTTCAAATAATCTATATTTTATTTTTGGATTATTTGGTATTTCTTTTTTGAATTTTTCTTTAAAAACATCTTGACATCTTTTCATTATTTTCATATTAAAATCTCTTCCTCCTAAATAAGGTAAACACATTACATCAAGTACTTTAAATTCATTATGCTTAAATTGAGATAATATAAAAGTTGTTTTTGAATGTCCAGAATCTATAAAAATAATATTTTTTTGAATTCCAGTATTTATAGATTTTTTCCCTTTAATTTCTTGTAAAAACATATCTTTATATTTCATATATCCATAATAAAGAGTAATAGCAGTTGATTCATTTATTATATTAAATGTTTTAAAATTATTAGATTTTAAAATTAATCTTGTACTATCTTTTTGAACAGGAGTGAAAAAATCAGGAACACTTATTGTTAAACCATTATCAAAGGAGATATTTTGTTTTTTATAAAATGAATTTAGAACATCAATAAAAGCAGCAACAATATCTTCACCATATAATTCAATTTCTTCTCTATTAAAATTAACTTTAAAATTATGTTTTTCTTTATCAAAATCTGGACCCATAATATTATATTCTTCAAATTCTTTTTTATAAAAATTCGTTCCTGCACAAATTCCTATTAATCTTGATAAATTTAAAAAAGAACTTTTAGAATATTTTTTGATTTGTAATTTAGCTTGTTCTCCTATTAATCTTTGATTGTCAGTAAATGAAATTATTGATGGTGTTGTTCTTGATGAAATATCACTTAATAATATTTTAGTTTGAAAATTGTTTTTTTCATCTCTATTTGACATTGAATATATTGTATTCAAAGAACCAATATTTATCCCTATCATAATAGATATAAAAAATAATTATTTTTTTCTTTTTATTTTATTTTTAATTTTTATAATTAGTAAATTATGTTAAGTTATGATTCTTGTAATCCAATTGATCAAATGTTAAATTTAGTTTATCAAAATCAAAATAAAGTGAATAATTTGAAAAATAATTTTTCTAGTTTTAATTTAAATGATAATTTTTTCCAATGTGAATTTCCTAATTTTTTAAATGATATTTCATGTGATTTACAAATGTTAATTTCCATATTAAATAATATGAAATGTTCTAATAATAATTGTTTAGAGAATAATTCTCTAGAAAAAATGTTATGTAATGCAAAAAATACTATTAGAGAATTAGAAAGAGTAAATCAAAACCAACAAAATTATATTAACGATTTATTATGTAAAAATAAATTATGTATTCAATGTAATCGACCAATTTTAGATAATATACAAACAAGAAATTATCAAAATTATATGAATGATTTACCTCAAACAACATCTTTAGATTATGATAATTGTATTAATAATAATGGATTAAAACCAGATTATGAAAAAAGATTAAATTTTGATTATAATCTTGATTCTAATTGTAATTATTCTTTTAAAGATAATCCAAGATATTTTGAAAAATTATTAAATTTATCTTATTCATATGGGAATAATTTATCTCCGAATATTATTAATCAGAGTTCTTTTAATTCTACTCAAATGAATAGTTTACCTAATAGTGATAATGATCGATTTATTTCCCAATATAATGATAAAGGACATAAATATAATCAAAGTGAAAATTTAAATAATCCTTTTTTAGAAAATAATCAATATCCAAAGAAATTAAATTATGAAAAGTATCCAAATGAAAACAATCAAATTAATCAAAATAATTTAAACAAACAATCAATTAATGATAATGCAAATGAAATTAGTAATAATAATGATAATTCAAATGAATTTAATAATAATATTACAAATACAAATGAATCAATGGATAAAATTGATAGAGTTAGAAATATTATTTCTGAAGTATTAAAAGATAATAAAACTATAGATGAATTAAAATCAAGATTAGGAGATGATTTTGAAAATAAAATAAAAGAAGGTGATATTGATGAAGAATATTTATCAAAAGTTGAACAAGCGTTAAAAGAAATATCAGGAAATAATTATAATAATAATTTAAAGAAAACAAATAATAAAAAATGGTATAGACCGAATTTTAAAAATCCATATGTTCCAAATCTTGAAAAAAAATTTAAAAATTATAATCAAAATGATTTATATAATAAAATAAAATTAAAAAAAAAAATAACAGATAATCAATATCATTATAGAGAATATCCAAAAGCATGGTCTTCATCTAAAGATTATTTTACAAATAATAAAAGTTATGATAAAAATTATAAAAAAAATACAATGAAAATTCCAAACATTCCAAAATAAAAAATCTTAAAAAAATTTCAAATAATATTTTTTTTAAATATTTAAAAAAGCATATTTTATTTTTTAAATAAATTAAATAAAAAAAATTTTTAACCCAAAAACTAATCAAAGAAAAGGAAAAAAAAGAAAAAATATAATTTAAAAAAATAAATCGATAAAATAAAAGCCCAAAAAAAGAAAAAAAAAATAAAAACTTCATTCAAATTTTAATATTTTTAACTTCAATCATTTCACATCCCATTTCTTTTGTCATATAATTTTTTAATAAATCTAAATTATCTTGACTTAAAAATTTATCAACCCAAATTTCAAATCTAAACATGATAATTTTTCCTCTTTCAAAATGAGTTTTATCAACAAATCTTATTCCATTAACATTTTCACTTCCAGGATAATTTTCTCCCATAGTATTTAAAATTAATCTTTTCCAATATAAACTAGAAACTCTAGAAAATTTATCAGCTTCATCAATTTTAATTTGATATTCTAATTGAAGATATTTTCCTCCATTATTTTTTTCATCTTCCCACATTGGTTTTATTCCTTTTACAAAAACATTCATTGCATTTATTCTATATTTTTCTTCAAAAAAATATATTATTCTATTTCCGTTAAAAAATATATTTTTTGCATCATTTCCAGGATATTGATTCCAAAATTGAAAAAATGTTATTATATCATTCCATTCAAATATTTCTTTATTTGACTCTTCATATTCTAATTTCTTATTTTTTGCTGTATAACTTTCCCAAAATACCCAACTTCTATTAAATGTTATTTGAGATAATGGAATATTTTTATCTGTCTCTTTTATTATGTTTTCTTTCGTTTTTAATTCTGTCATTTTTTATCTTTTTTCTTATTTTTTTTAATTGTTTTTTTTTAAATTATTTGAAAAATTATTTTTATATTTTTTAAAATTTTTTTTTAAATTTTTTTATGGGTTGTCAATGCGGAAAAGAAACTCTTGAAAATGAAAAAAATTTCTATAATAATAATATTCAATCTACTGAACATACATATGATAATGTTTTACCTAAAAATCATTTATCTGGATTTAAATTATATAATCATAAAACTAATAATTTAGATATTCAATATATGACAAGAAATTTATCTTTTTCATTATATGAGTTAATAAATAAAATTAGAACGAATCCAAAATCTTTTATAGATATAATTAATATTTGGAAAAAAAAAATTATATTTACAGATAATAAATATTTATTACCAATTTCAAATGAAATTTATATAAATTTAAATAAAGGTTCATCTGCTTTTGATGAATGTATTTCTTATTTAAATAAAATAGAGCCAATGAAATCTTTAATTATGAAAGAAGAATTGAATATTGATATTGAGGGAAATCTGAAAGATAATTTTGAAGAAAATAATTATACTTCTTTTTCTTTTTTGGAAAAAATTATAAAAACGAAGAAAAAAGAATTAGATGGAAATAATAAAAAGTATAAAATTTGTGGATTTCATTATGATAAAAGTTGTGATAATCCTGAATGTAGTTTACTTTTACAAATTGTTGATGATAATAGTGGAGAATTAAGTAGAAGAAAAAACCTATTAAATCCTAATTTTACATATATTGGGATTACCGCAGTTTTAATTAAAGAAAATATTTTTTGTTATTATTGCTTATTTGCAAATAAAAAATAATTAAATTATATATAATTTCTATAATTCTTAATTAATATTAATTATTTTATTTTTAATATATTAATAATTTATGGAATAAATATATTTTTTTTTAAATTTTTTTTGATAGTGAAAGAATGAGGATGTAAATTAGGAATAAATTAATTTATTCAACAATTAATCAAAAAGTTCTTTTATTTACTCTTTTAATTGGGAATGTTTTTGGTAAAACAAATATTATAAAAAATAAAAAAATATATTTTAATAATTTTATATTTTAATTTAACTTATTTTCAATTCAATTGTTTTACATAAATTATTTTGGAACTAGAAAAAAATTAAAATAAGTATGTTAATAATAATTAAAAAATTTGAAATATTTTTTTAATGATAAATTCATTATATCAAAGTAATAATAAAAGTATCAGATGGAAAAATATTTATATTTTTTTTATGACAATAAAAATTATAAAATACCATCTTCTCAATGAATGAATTTAAAAAATTATTTAAAAATATTAAAAAAATATATAAAAAAATGTCAGATGAACCTCAACCTAGAAATTCCTCATTTTTAAAGCGTCCTAATATTTTAAAAGATATAAATAAGACATTTTTAGATTCTTATTCTCCAGAAGAAAAATACAAATTTGAAAACTTTGAAATAAAAACAGATGAAAAAATAGGAACAGGTTTTTTATCAAATGTATATATAGCAACTAATAAAATAGATAATCTTCAATATGCAGTAAAAATAATAAATAAGAAAAATGTATTAAACAATGGATTATCATTAGATATAATTCAAAATGAAATAGATATTCAAGAAAGAATTCTTCATCCAAATATTGTAAGAATGTATTCTCATTATGAAGATAAAATAAATTATTATTGTTTTTTAGAATATATAAATGGACCAACATTATTAAATATAATGCAAGAAAAAAAAAAAGGTTTAAGTGAAAGAGAAGCTTGTAAATATTTTTGTCAAATAATAGAAAGTATAAAATTTCTTCATATGAATAAAATAATTCATAGAGATATAAAATTAGAGAATTTCTTATTGAAAAATAATTCTATAATAAAATTAATAGATTTTGGATGTTGTGCTTTATTAACAGAAGAAGAACCAAAAAGATTATCAACTTGTGGAACTCATTTATATATGAGTCCAGAATTAATTAATTCTCAACCTTATGATTATTGTGTTGATATTTGGGCTTTAGGAGTTTTATTATTTGAATTATTACATGGTTTTTCTCCTTTTGGAAATAGAGATGATGATTATAATGTTATTTATAGTAATATTATTGTCAAAAAATTAAAAATAAATCTTAATTTAACTAATAATTGTTTAGATTTATTAAGTAAAATGTTAGAAAGTGATTCTGATAAAAGAATTGATATTTTTGGAGTTTGTAATCATAATTGGATTAAAGAATGGAATGTTGATAATACTAGTAATAATAATAATAATAATAATATTATTGGAAGTAATTATATGGATAATATTAAAGGTGATGATGATAATTTTTTTGATAATGTTTTAAGTAAAGTTGAAAAAAAAAATAAAAAAGGTGGAAAAAAGAAAAGAAAAGGAGCTTCTGTTGCTCAAGGTGCAAATTATAAAAAAAGAAAATTTGATAATTCTATTACTAAAGGTAATAATGATATGAAAGATAATAAAAATATTAATGAAAATAGTGACAATCAGTTATTAAATATAAAAAGAATTGAAATTCCAAAAGAAGAAAAAAGTATTGATAAAAGTAATGAAGAAATTGTAAAATTGCCAGAAAAAGAAAAAATAAAAATAGAAGAGAAAAAAATAGATAAAATACCAAAGAAAAAAATAGAAGAGAAAATAATAGAAAAAATACCTGAGAAAAAAATAGAAAAACCTCAAAAAATGAAAATGAAAAAAGAAAATATTAATAATAATAATAAAAATGAGGAGATAACATCATTTTCACCAAAAAAAGATATAAGTGATATTAATCAAAAACAAATAATAAAGAATGATAGTAATGATGATGAATTAACTGCAGAAAATTTATTAAATATGTTAAATAATAGTAAAAATAAAAGTAATAATAAATCAAATAGTAGTAATAGTGATGAAATAAATACAAATTATTCTTATATAAGAAGAAGAAAAGAAAAACAAAATAGATTTATGAATAATAATAGTATTAATGATAGTTTTAGAAATCAAACTTTTAAAATTGTTACAAAATTGCCAAAAAATGAAGAAAATGATTTAAAATATACTTTAGATATGTTTGCTAAAGCAGAAAAATTAAAACAAGAAAATGACAAAATTAAATTAAAGACTAAAGAAAAGAGTTTTTGGGATAAATTATTTGCTCCTTTTAAATGTGGTGAAGATTAATTTATTATAAATGTTTTATTATTTTTAAGTTTCATAATAAATTTTAATATCAATATATTTTTTAAATATTTTATATTTAAAATCTTAGGTATAAATATAATCCATAAAAAAATTAAATTTATATTATTATAATGTGCCTCTTTATCAATATTTTTTTTTACATTATCATTGATACCATATAAATAATAATTAATTTTATATAAATTTTTTATTCAATTTTTGTTTAAAAAAAAGATTACTGCAATTATTCATATTTCCCAATTCTCAAAATTATTTTTTCTTTTGCATCCTAATAAGTTCTTGAATTAATTATTTGAATTCCAAATAAATAATTTATAAATATTATACTTTTTTTTAATATATATAGTTTTAAATAAAAATCCAAATGATTATTAAAAAATTTGATTTTATATGGATTTTTTTTTTAATCTTCAATAAATATATCAATTTTTTTTCACTAAATTATTCTTCAAATATTTCAATAATAAATAATATTGTTAATATATTTTAATTTTTTTTTAATTCGATTTAAAATAATTAAATTATCTTTTTTAGAGTTTTTCATTTTTCCATTTTTTTCAATTTTTCTTTTTTATAATATAAATCAATTATTATTTTTATATAAATAATTTAAAAAGAAAAAAATTACATGAAAAGAATTTCACTTGAATTACCAAATTCAAATGATTCTAAAGGAATCTTATTAAAAAATCTAAAAAACCCATTTAATCATATTATAATTGATCCTTATTCAAGAAATGATTCAACAAACAAAAAAAAATATTTTGAATCAAATCAAAAAGAGCTAATCAATGAAGTGAAAACTGATAAAAAATATATTATAGTAAAAAAAACTTTTAAAACAAATGATAAAACTTTAATGAGTTTTTCTAAAGAAATTTATTTAAAAGAGAATGATGATAATTTAAGTGGTAAAATATATTATTCTAAACCTTTTTTATATAATTTCAAAAAAAGAAAAAACTGTGAAATAGAAAAATTAAACTTAATTGATAATATGAGTTTATCTCCATCTTTTAAAAAAAAATTTATCCCTTATAAAGAAAAAAAATAACAAATTTAATATAATTTATATATATATTAAATTTTATAAAGATTTTTTCCTCTATTAATTGATTTATTATTTACAATAAATTATATTTCTTAAAAAATCTATATTAGATTTTTAAATTAATTAATTAATTATTCCTTTCATAACTATAAAAAATCAGTATTATTAAGAATTTTCATACAAATTTTTTACTCTTACCATCAAATAAAAATAAATTATAATTTTTTCCATTTAAAATAATTAAATATATCTTGATTTTCTTAATGAATATCAAAATTTGTTTAAAAAATTATTATGATTATTATTTATTATGAAGTCTAAATATAAAATAAACAAAAGAAAAAAATTTTTATTTTTAATTATTTTAGTGAAAAATAATTAATACTTTTTTAGTTAATTTAATTTAAAAATTAAAGTACTATGGTCATAAAAAAGAAATTTTCCATTATTTTTTTCAATATATTTTTTAATATTTTCTTCGAAATTTTCTCCTTCTGGAAAAATATTATATAAACTAATAATTGCTTCACATTTATGTAAAATAGAATTTTCATTTATTTCAATAATTCCTTTTTCTAATATTATATTATCATCAATATTTAAATAAGTAACATTGAGTTCATTTAAAAATTCAATTTTTCCATAACCATTCCAAATTGTAAAATGATTTATTTTTCTTAATTTTTCAATTGGCATTTTTTTCAAATCTTCAATAGAAGGTAATGAATTAAATTTTGTAATTATTGGATAATAATTTTTATTTGGAATTGGTTCTAAAAAATTAGGGTATATTTCTCTTAATTTAATTTCAATTTGAATATTATATTTAATGATTCTTTCCTCATCAAATAATTCAGTTAAGTAACCTTTTGGATTTATTAAATATAAAATTAAATCTTTTGCTTTTTTTCCATAAAAATATATAGGATATTCTGAAATAATAAATTCCTTTAATTCTAAAATTTTTATTAATTTTGAATTTATATTTATTGAAAATACTAAATTATTTCCATTTTTATCTGTATATCTTAATTGAATATCTGTTTTATTTAAATTATTTTGTTCATCATTTTTTAATTCTTTTTTTTCTTGTTTATTGTTTTTATTTAAATATTTTTTTTTTATGGATAATGACTCAATGTAATTATCTTTTTTATTTGAGCCTTTTTTTATTATTTTAATATTATCATTAATATTTTTTTTTAAAACATTAAAATTCTCTTCTTGAGGATAATATTGATTAAATAAATAAAAATCTTTTTTTTGATTCATTTTAATTTTTTTTCAATTTTAAATTAAAAAACATTTTTATTTAAAAATGAATATTTTTAATAAATAAAAAATATTATTGTTTCTTTCAGAATATATTTATCTTTCTTTTTATTTTTTTTTTATTTTATCTTTTGGAATTGAATAATTTTTTTTAATATTTAAATCAAATTGTTTTTTAGTATATTTAACTAAATCATAATATTTTTTATGAGGTAAATTTGCATTATTATATAATGTAATAAATTCTTCAAAATATTGTTTTTCATTTTGTCTATTTAATTCAACTAAATTCTTTTTTTTAACTTCAGTAAACCAAGCATTAAATTCTAATTTATGTATAACTAAATCAGATAAATGAATTAATCCATATTTCCCAAAATTAGAATCTCTTTTAGAATTACTTTTCATAATAAACTTAAATAAATATTTTAAATAAATATTATTTATTAATTTTATTTTTTAATTATTACTTTTTTATAAGCTTCAAAAATGTATTTTATGTTTTTATTTTGAGGGTCTATTTTTAATTCATTATATTTTATATTAAATAATTTTTCTTCTTTGGTTAAATTACTAGATTCAATTTTTTCTAATTTTTCAATTATATTATCAGGAGTTAAAAAAATATCACATTTAAAATTTCCAAAAACTCTAGTGATATAAAATATATTAAAGTTATCAAAATTTAAAGATTCTTCATAAATTTTGGTTCCACCAATAGAATAAATAGTTTCAATGATATCAGAATATTTATTATAAATAACATCTAAAGCTTCTTTCATTGATTTTACAACTTCAACTAGATTATAATAATCTTTATTTAAATAATTTAAATCTTCAATTTTAATTGTATTAGAAACCAAAATATTAATACAAGATTTAAAAGGAGGATAATTTTTATCAAAATCTTCCCAAGTTTTTCTTCCTATTATAACAGCGTTTTTTTTTTTTTTATTTATTGTTGTTGTAACAACTCTTATATAATAATTATTATCTTCTTTTATATTCCAAGGTATTTTTCCTTTAAATGCAATTCCTTGATCTGAATTATTTATTGCTACAATAGCATTAAATTTAATTTTATTATTCATTTTTAAAAAATTAAAAAAAAAGTTTTTGTTATGGGTATATAGAAGGATTTGAAAGAAATATTTAATAAAATAAATAAATTTTTTTTCTGATTATGGAAAAACAAGGAGAGGTTAATAATTATATAAAAGATTATCAAATTATAGAAAATATTGGTTTTGGAGCACATGGATTTGTTTATAAAGCAATTAAAAAAGGAGAAAATAAGTTATTAGTTATTAAACAAATACCTTTATGTAAAAATGATAAAAATAATATTGAAGAAGCAAAAAATGAAGCAATAATATTAAAACAATTAAATTGTAAATATATAGTAAATTATTATGAAAGTTTTGAAGAAGATGATAATTATTTTATAGTAATGGAATATTGTGAAAAAGGTGATTTATCATCATATTTATTAAACTATAAAAAGAAAAATAAAAAATTAACTGAAAATGAAATTTGGAAATTTTTTATAGAAATAAGTTTAGGATTAGCATATATTCATCACAAAAAAATATTACATAGAGATTTAAAATCAAAAAATATATTTTTAACGAAAAATTTTGATATTAAAATAGGAGATTTAGGAATAGCAAAAATATTACAAAATACAAATCATGCTCATACATTTATAGGAACACCATTTTATTTAAGTCCTGAAATTTGTGAAGAAAAACCATATAATGAAAAAAGTGATGTTTGGTCTTTAGGTTGTGTATTATATGAATTAATTACTTTTAAACATCCTTATAATGCTTCTAATCAAGCTGCTTTATTATTAAAAATTATTACTGGAAATTATGAACCTATTGATTGTGAAATTTCTGATGATTTAAATAATTTAGTTAAAATTCTTTTAGAAAAAAATTATATGAATAGACCTTCAATGCTTGAAATTATTAATAAACCTATTTTTATTGAGAAATGTAGGAAATTAGGATTTTATAATTACTTAATTTTAATTAATTCTTTATATCAAAGTAAAGATATTAATTTATATAAAGGAAAAACAATTAAGAAAATTACTTATATTAGACCTTCAAATAATTTTAATTCTTTTTTAGAAAATAAATCAAATATAAATATTAAAAAAAGAAATAAAAATCTAAGTTCTTTAGAAAGTATAAATTCATCCAGACATTATTCATCTTCAGGACAAAAGGTAATTAATACTTCAATTAATGAAAAAAGAAGAAGAACTTCTTCAATTGAATATATGAATTTTGCAGTTAATAAAAAAAATAATTTAAAAAAAAATATAATTCGTAATAATATTAATAATAGTAAACATATTCAAAATATGAGTAAATTAAGTGAATTAAAGGATTCCTTATTTAAAATTAGTCCTATTAAAAATAAATATTTTCAACAAAGAATTGCAAGTTCAACTCCTTCAAAACAAAAATTAAATAATCAATCAGAATCAAAAATAAAAAATAAAAGATTTAATTCTTTAAGTGTAAATAAATTAATTAATAAAAATCCAGTTTTAAAAAGGATTTTAGATAAAGTTGAATCTAAACATTTAATTATCAATAATGATAAAAAAAATAAAATAAATAAAAAATTAACAAATAAGGATAATAATTATAATAAGGGAAGTATATCATATAGAATAAATGGAAAAAATAAAAATGAAAAATTTCATATTCAAAATAATTTAAATTCAAAATATCTTTTACAAAAAATTAAAAAAAATAATAATAAAGAAAAAAAAGATATACTTAATATTCCAACTTTACAAGAAAAAATAATAGATAATTCATTTGAAATAATTGAACAAGGAAAAGAAAAATCATTTTTGGATTCTTTAAGTAATATTTCTGAAACAGAAGATGTTTTAACAAAAAAAAAATCTAAAAAAGAACTAAGTGAATATAAAGATGAAAGTGATAGTTTAGATGAAGAAAAAGTTTATGTAATAAATGATATAAATAATGAGAAAAAAAAAGAACTAATAAATTTAGTTAATAAATTTCAAGAGAAATATAATCAATTTAAAAAAGAAATTTCAAGTTATCAAAAGTATATTAATAGCGAAAAACTATTTGAAATGTATAATGAAATTGATAAAAATAATAATGATAATAATAAAATGGAAGAAGTTATGTTAAAATTAGATGAATATATTAAAATCAATTTACCTAAAGAATATGTTTCAAAATTTAAAGAAGTTTTTAATAACTTTTGCTTTTATGGATTAGAATTAAAATATTCAAAGATGGAATTGAAAAATTTAACATAAAAAATATAAATAAAATAAAATATATTAATAATTAAATTAAAAAACTTTATTAATAAAATATAATTTAATTTAAAATTAAAATGATTTCAAAAGCAAGCAAGTTAAATTATAGAACAAATATTAATAAAAATAAATTTAGAACCTCAGTTTCTCCTTCATATAAATTTTTATCAAATAATCATAAAAAAGAAAATATGAATTATTCAAATTCAAATTTAAATAAAAGTTATGAAAAATTCTCTTCAAAACATTTAAATAATAATTCAAGTTCAAAAACAAATATCTCAAAAAAATCAGTTCAAAATTATATTTCATCAAAAAAGAAATCAATTTCAATAAATAATTATTCAAATAATAAGCATAATTATAATCTTAATTTTTCAATCAATCAAAATTTCATAAATAATTCAAAAAAAATAAATAATAAAAAAACGAATTATATTTCTTTTAAAAAGTCTATTCATAGACCTCAAAAATCTTTACATTTAAATACAGATTTATCAATATCAAGAAATTCAAATTTAAATTATATAATTACAGAAGATAATACTAAAAAAGAAAATAAAGAAAATATTAAAAGTGATTTTCTTGCAAAATTTATGAGTAAAAAGCAAAATAAATCATATAGTAAAATTGATTATTCAAAAACTAATGATTTACATACAAAAGTTAATAATGATTCAAATGAAGAATTTGTGATTGAAAATAATGAAGAAAGTCATATTATTTATAATAAAAATAATAATGATTTAGCGAATATTTTTAATGAGTTAGAAAGTAAATTAACTATTAAACTATCAGAAAATAAAAGTAATAATAAAATAAAAAATTATAATATATTACAAAATATTTTTGAAGAAACTATTCAAGTTTTTCCAGAAAATAATCAACATTTATTAAAGGTTTTATTAAAAGGCTATAATGATCTATTAAATTATTATATTTCAGAAAATAAAAAGTTAAAAGAAGAAAATGATTCAATTAAAAATAAATTAAATAATTTGGAAAAAGAATCATCAGATCAAAAAAAATTATTAATAGAAAAAGAAAAATTAATAGAAGAAATAAAAAGAAAATCAAATAATAATAAATCACAAGAATTAGTAAGTAATAGTACAAAAGGTTCTTCTTTTAATCCTTCTTCACATGACAAAGAAATAATAAGTTTAAATAAAAAGAGAAATTCTTTTCAACTTGAAAGACAACAACATATTTTAGAATTAAATAAGAAAAATATAAAAGATTTAGATGCCTTATATTTTTATGATAAAATTATTATGAATACTGAAAATGGACCTTTAAAAGATAATAATGGAGATATTATTCCAAAATTAGATTTAGATTTTGAAAAAAGATATAAACAAGAACAAGATAAAATTAAAAAAGTTTTTGCTACTAAAGTCCATCATAATAAAAGCCATAGTAATACAAGTTTTATTAAAAAAGCAGCTTTAAGTTTTAATTTGAAATAAATTTAGATATTTTTTTCAATATATATTAGAGGTATATATAAAGACTTATATAAATTGACTTAAAATTTTCCTTCTATTAATTTAAAATTTTCTTTTAAATTATTTCTCTAAAAAAATGGAAATTAATAAAAAATAAAAAATGATTAAAAATGGGAAATATAAATTCATAACAATTAATATTATATTCATTATAATTCTTTTCTTCAATAAGAATATAAATTGTTATGAATATTATCCAGAAAAATATGTTGAAACTGATATGTTCTTTACGGGAGGTGGAATAGGAGGAAATCGTTTAGTTGCAGCCAAATATTTTTCTAATAATACTATTGATGTATATATAAAAAATCAGGGTTTTAATTTAAAACATGATGATTCATTAATAGAAACAACAATAGATTTTGATGCATGGAATTCTATTATGAATGATAAGAGCTTATATAAAAATTTATATGAAAATTCAATTAAATCAAATGTCAATACTTTAACATATAAATTTCCAACAGGAAATTTTGATGATTTAAATTATACAGTTTCTCACAACTTTTGGTTAATGTCACAAAATCCAAATTGGGTAAATATATATTTTTTAGATTCTTCTCAAAGTAATGCTAAATTGGTAAGATCTTTTACAATAGGAAGTGCAAAATTAATTTCAATATCAATACAAATAGATACAGATGATGCAGAATATTTAGCAGATAATACAATAATATATTATAATGTAACAATTGATGGATATACTCAAAATAAAGTTAAAAATTTAGATTATATAAGAATAACATTTGAAACAGGAAATTATCCAATAATGTCATTTCATTGGACTGATTTAAATGTTAGACAATATAATTCAATTCCATCAGGAGTATTTTCATATACAGGAGAATCATGTGATGAAATAGATAATCCATGTGTAGAAGGTTATGCTTGTATAGGAAGTGGTTGTGTTCCATGTGATATTTCATGTTATACTTGTTATAAACAATATTCAAATACAAATTGTGGAAAAGAATGTAGTATAATAGCAACAACTGCATTAAGTGATAGTGGAAAATGTAAAATAGGTTATGTTGATTTATCTAAATTTGCTGATTTTACTATAAAAGATATGGGACCTCCAAGAACTAATAGAATGACTTTTTCTTTTTGGTTTTTTTATCTTGGAACTGGAAGTGCTTCTATTAATACTGAATTTTTCACTATGACTATTTCTGATACTCAATTTGAATGTTCTTGTTTAATTCCAGATGTTTCTGTCACTTTTACTAATAATTTAGGAGATAATAAATGGAATTATGTTAAATGTGGTTATAGTAAAGATCATTATGAATATACTACTACTTTTATTCAAGGTTATTCTCAAGGTCAAAGATTAATTAATGAATTTAATTCTGCTTCTTCTGGAGATAATAATCATTATAAATATTTTTTTAGAAAAAATGAAGTTGTTAAAATTATTTTTAGTGATTTTAGTAGTTTTAAAGATAATAATTTTTATATTAAAAGCTTTTTTGTTTTTAAAGAATATTTACCTGATCCTTATGATATTAAATATTTTCAATTAGAACAATTTGTTTCACCTTTAACATTTGGAGAAATTATTTTATCTATACCATTTGATTTAATTGAACCAGAAGGTGATCATTATAATATAAAATATTATTCTTATGATTCATATACAAATGAAAAAACAGCAAATTTATATTTAGCATTAAATGCTGATTCAAGTTTAAATCCTCCAAGAACATTTAAAAGATTAAATTTATTTACAAAAGAAAATTTAAAATATACAACTCCTGATTTATATGGAATTTCTAGTGTTTCAAAGACAAATTTAGATTTATTTAATGCTTATGATAATTATCCTTTTTCTTGTATGCCAAAATATTTTTTAGATATATCAACAAATTATGAAACAACTCAAACAGAACCTTATACAAAATGTGTTGAAAATTGTCCAAATGGTTATTCTATGGTTTATGGTTTAAATGATAATAAAGGATTATGTAATTATAAATGTTCTAATTTTAATTCAATTTGTTTATCTGAAGATAATGATTTATTTACTCTAAAAGATAATTTTGTTTGTAATGATTTAACTAAATATTATGATATTTTTTATAAATGTGAAGAACTTTCTGATGAAAATGTATTTTTTTATTCTCATAAATTTACTCCTGGAAATATTATATTAGATTTATCAAGATATAATTTAAATTCATATTTTGTGGAATTTTGGATATATTTATCAAGTTCTTATTTAACAACAGGAGAATATTATTTATTTTATTTAAATAATTTTCAAATGCTAAAAACAGCAGAAGGAACTTATACTTATTCTGTAGGTAACAATTTCACAAGTATATCTGGTTTAGTTTTTAATGAATGGAATCATATTATTTTAAGTATAGTATATGAACCTAAGGAGGAGCAATTATATAGAACAAAAGGTTATTTTTTAATAAATAATAATTTTGATTATTATGACAAGCCTATTAATATGGAAAAACCTCTTCCTCTTTTAAAAATGTATTTTTGTGATAGTGAACCTTCAACATGTGATGGTATTGATATAAATTGGGGAAGTGCTTTTTATAAAAATATTCGACTTTTTGATGGAGATAAAGCACAACAAAACCTTATAAAAAGATATGATAGTTTATTTCCAAGTTCAGAATATAATCAAGTTTATTCATTTATATTTTATTTACCTTTAAAAGGAGTAGATATAGCAAATAATAGATTACATTCATATTATTATACAGAAAATATTTTTGATGTACAATTTTCTTATAATACATGGAATTTCCCTCAATATAATTATGGAAATGATTTTTATAATAGTATATCTTGTTCAGTTTCAAATTGTGAAAAATGTCATAACAGCATTAATTGTTATGAATGTAAAACTGGTTATTATCTTTATAATAAAACATGTAGAAAAAAATCTGATGATAAAAAATTTTTTAAACTTCCAATGACAGGAACTTATCCTTATATTACATTAGACCCTTCATTTTATCAACCTGTAATTACTGTTACATTTTGGATTAAATTTTTTGGTTTTTTTTCTTCAGTTGATGGTACTATTATTAATTTTAGTGATGTATTAAGAATTAATTTTGATCCTACTCCTAATGTTACTACTACAGGATTAAATTTAATTTTTTATACTGGAAATGATGCAGTTGTACTTGCAAATTTTTATTATTTTAGACATAATGTTGGGACATGGACTTTTATAAGTGTTTCACATTATAATAAATTTAATGATACTAATTATCCATCAATAACTAGATTTGAAGTGGATGATAATTATTGTCCTTTGAAAGTAGAAAGAACATATAATTTAAAATTTAATAATATTACTTTTGATACTGGTATTTTAGCTTTATATACTAAATTAAAATTATATCATACTTTTTTAGTAGGTGCATATAAATATGAAAGAGATACTACTCCTCAAGTTCAATATGCTAAATTATATTTTCCTCCTTTAACAACAACTTCAACAACATGTAGTGATAATGGTTTAACATATGGTTGTGATGCTGATATTTTTGAAGATTTATCACCAATAACAAATTGTGATTCATCATGTGGAAATGATTGTTATATATCAAAAAGACCTGATAAATGTGCTTGTAATTATGATAATTATCAAACTAAATTATTTTTAGGAAATTATTCTTTATTTTATTGTAACAATTCAAATTTTATTAATTTTGCAGGTGCAAATGATATCACAATAAATAATGTTAAAACAGCAAAATCAACTTTAAAATATACTATGAATTTTTGGGTTTATGCAAATAATTATGTTGATAAACAATTTGGAGGAATAAATTTAACTTGGACTGGTCATTTAAATATTACTGTAACAAAAGCTGATGATAACAAATATTATTTTCAATGTTCATCTCAAATGAATGTTGATTTAAATTTAACTTTTAATGTTGGTGAATGGAATTTCTTACATTGTGCAATAGATTATCCAAATTCATATTTTTATTTAAATACATATTTATCAAGTAAATCAAAAGACTTTGAAACATTAATACCAAGACCAGAATTAACTTTATCAACAGCAACTTTAACAATAAAAGATTTATCAAAAGATAAAAATTGGGGAGTATTATTTTATCAATATATAAGATTATGGTCAGATGCAATTCCATCAGCATCATTTTTATCTAAAATAAAAATAGAATTAATAACAAGATTTAATGGTTTATTACATGATTGGGATTGTTCAGTTCAAAGTTTAGGAGATAAAACATGTAATAATTTAGGAAATTCAGCATTTGATTTTACAGTATCAAATAATACTTTTATGTCAATGAATTATATTTCTGAAGAATCATATTCTACTTTAGGTTTCTGTGGTGATCAAGGAGAATATTTTGACCCAAAAACACATAATTGTGTTCAATTTACTGCAGTTTCAAATATTCAAAATGGAAAAATGGTAATTAATAATGTTGAAGTAAGTTATAATCATAATTATGGAATTGCATTTTGGATTCTTTTAGAAAATGATGAAGAAATTAGTTATAATACAGGAGGAATTGATATTGATTGGTCTTATCATATGAAAATTGCTTTAGTTTATGATTTAAATCTTTTAAATGGTTATTGTTTCCCTCAAAATTATCCTCCTTATTCTGATATTTTAGGTCAAAATTATGATTCAAGTAATGAAGAAACAAAATATACTAATAAATTAAAAAATGTTTTAAATGGTGATAGTCAAGTTTTTACTAATGTTAATGGAAAATGGTTATGGGTTCAATGTAGTCTTTCTTATTATAATAGAAAATATTATTTTAATGAAAAAGATAATGATTTATTAAATGAAGTTTTATATGAATATGGTATTGATGAAGTTAGAAATGATGAACCAATGGGATGGTTTTTTTCTAATCTTCAAAATCCAAAATCAGTTTTAACTATCAAAATACCTCAATTAACAACATCTAAAATATTTTTAAGAGCATTATATTGTTTTAGAGATTTTTTACCAAGAAATTATAATTTTAGATATATGGATTTAAGTTTAATGCCAAGTGAAACTTTTCCTTCTCTTTCTTTAGCAATTAATTTCGCAAATTATGTCATTAATTTAAGTACAAGACAATTTACAGTAACTTATCAAACTTATTCAACAACATTTAAAAGAGGACAAGGTACGATGACAACTTATTTAGTTAGTGTTAATAATTTACAATTATCAGCAAATTTTGTTTTTTTGCCTTTATGTATGGGAGAAAATACAGAAAAATATAATCCATCTACAAATTTATGTCAAAGAATAGATAATTGTGATTTAATTGGATTAAATGCAATATATTGTATGGAAGAAAATTCTCCTTTAGTATGTAAACAAAATTATTTTTTAAATATATTATCAGATAATTCAACAACATGTAAAAGTACTTGTGATACTAATTTAAGAACTCCAGGTTCAGCTCTTAATATTGGTCTTTGTAATGCAGATTGTTTAGATTCTGATATTTTAAGAAATTGTCCTCATACTTTAAGTGATCTTCAAAATTATCCTTCTAATTTTGAATGTGTTATTAGTTATCCTAGAGTTGATTATCAATGTTATATTAGAACTGGAAGTTCAACTGAAAATAAAGGTGCTTTATTTTATAGTAATTGTAATTATCCTTATAATTTTAATCATGTCTTTTCTACTTCTTTAATTAATAGAATCTCTAAAGATGGTTATATTATTGAATTATGGTTTATGATTGATAATGTTATTTGTAAATGGGATGATGGAAATACATATCATATTTTATATGCTTATCCTCATGAAATTTATAGAATTGGAAGTAATTTTTATTATAGAGTTTTAGGTACTAATGTTCATCAATTAAGACAAATTAATTTATATGAATGGAATAAACTTATTATTTATGCTGATGTTTTAAATAGTCAAATTACAATTTATCAAAATTTCAATTTTGATTTAAAAGATGATCAAGGTTATGATTCAATTATTCATTTTGGAACTAATAAATTAAATACTTTAAATATATATTTTTGTTCATGTTATGGAAACAATGTTGATGGATATAGAACTCCTTTATGTGCAAATTCAAATATAAGATTTGGAAGTGTATTTTATAATAATTTACGTATATGGGATTTATCTTTAGCAAATATAGAAACAATTCAAGCATATAATTCAGGAATTTATACTAATATTCCTGATAGTTTACTTGTTGATTATCCATTAACTTTAGAATATATTGATAATAATGTTTTAATAGATACAATTGGAATTTATGGTGAAGATATTTCAGGAGTCATTGATCCAGATACTTATGAAATGGGTCATAAAGATAAATTAATAATATATAATTATTCAACAAAATTTGATTGGGGAAAAACAAATCAAGGAAATTATATTTATGGAATAAATGATAAAACACTTTTAGTAGAAGAATGTGATCCAGTATGTAAAAGATGTTATTCTCAATCTCCAGAAAAATGTTATGAATGTATAAGTGGATATATATTATATGGTCAAAAATGTATAAATACAAAAGGAAAATTTTTTTTAAAAACACCCTCAACTTCAAAAGGTGAATATACATTTATAACATCAACAGCAACATCAGATATAACAAGATTAACATCATTTACAATATCATTTTGGTTAAAATTTTATGGAGTATTAAAAGGAGTAAATACTCAAAATCCATATATTTTTTCAATGAGTACAATAACATATCTTGCATTTAGAAGAGAAGATCTTTCATTGGTATTATTTCAAAATGGAAAAGCAGCATTTGAAGATAATAACTTTAAAAATTATATAGGTAAATGGATACCAATTCAAATAGCAAATTATTTAGCAACAGGAATACATGAAATTTATCCTCATATGTTAACATTAAGTGTAAATAGATTTGATATACCTTTTGCTTCAGGTTATTCAATTCCTGATACTGGAATTACTTTTTCTCAAATTAATATTGGAAATGAAATTATTGCTTTATTTAATGATATGAGAATTTATAGTAAATTTTATCAAGGTGCTTATGGAAAAGTTATGTCAACAAATCAAGAAACAGGACAAAATACAGATGATTTATTTGTTCATTTTGAAATGAATGGTAATACTAATAATAATTGTATTAGTAGTGATGATTTAACTGCTTCTATTAATATTGTTTGTGTTTCTGATTATAGTCCTTATTTTGATAATGAGCTTTTACTCAATCAAAATTGTATGTTAAATGATAATCAATATTTAGAAGTTTCTTTTAATGAAAATTCAGGAGAATATTTAAGTAGTTGTGAAGATTGTTATCAAGATTGTACTGAATTTTGTTATAAAAGTGGAAATGAAAGATGTACTTGTGATACTTCAAAAGGAGTTTATTGGTTAAGAAGAAATTCTGATATGGAAACAATATGTGAAAAAATACCATATCTTGATTTTAGTAATATTAAAGCAATTACTTTAACAAATCCTCCTTTTACAGAAACTTATGAATATACTGTTGAATTCTGGTTCTTTGTTTATAGTTATAATTTAAAAACAAATAACTTTAAGAAAATTACTCTTGAATGGAATTATCATAATAAAATTACAATTTCAAATGAAAATGTATTAAGAGTTAATTGTGTTCCTATTCATGATAGTACAAATACAGTAACTGATAAATATCCAGATTCAAGAACTCAATCAATTGCTTTTTATCAATGGCAACATATTAGATGTGGAACAGATCTTTTAAAAGGAAAATACTTTTTATTAAATAATCAAGCAGATTTAAGAGCAAAAAAAATAAATTATCCAAATTATGAAACAATATCAGCTGATATAAGATTAGATGCATATAAATATTTTAAAATATATAGAAGTGATAATTCATATACAAACTTTGGATATATATTTATAAGAGAACTTAAATTATGGCAACAATATAATTTTGAATATTTAAATTCTAGATATTATGATTTTAAAGATTTATCAATTGAAGAATTAAAAAAAACATTTCCTGGATTATTATGGTATTATAGAAATTTATATGAAGAAATTGATAGTAAATTAACATTAATAGAAGAATTATCTGAAACAACAATTCAATTAGGTTACCAACCAGATTATATAGGATATAATATAATAGATCCAAATGTAGAAGGAAAAACATCACTTTTAACTTTATGTCCAAAAGATGAAATATATTCAGAAGATAATTATGCTTGTATTTCTGATGCAGCAGCAACAACAAATTCTTGTGGTCAATTTGCAGATGCAA
Source organism: Isotricha sp. YL-2021b (assembly GCA_023805745.1). Taxonomy (NCBI): domain Eukaryota; phylum Ciliophora; class Litostomatea; order Vestibuliferida; family Isotrichidae; genus Isotricha; species Isotricha sp. YL-2021b. Next base: position 10,981 of record JAJJKW010000218.1, on the reverse strand, counting down.
ATGAAAATTGTTTAATATGTCGTGAAAATAAGAAATATTTATATGCAGTTGATGGTAGTTGTTTAGATGAATGTCCTCCCACATATTTTGGTAATGATAAAATATTACAATGTCGTGAATGTCATGAGACATGTTACAGATGTACTGATAGATTTTATAATAATTGTACTGAATGTACAGGAACTTTATATTATAATTATAAAGAGAATACTTGTATAGAAAATTGTGAAAGTGTTGGTTTAACAAAAAGTAATACAAGACCAAATATTTGTGTAATTTTTGATGCAGAAGCTTCATTAGTAAATGTTGATACTGTAACACCAATTGATGTTAATACTTTCGATCATATTCAAGCAACTGTTGTTGGAGCAACAGCAACAGGTTATACTACTTATTGGAGGTTTAATGTTACTGAAACAAATAGAATTAATACTGAATTAGGATATGATGATATTCTTGATGATGATGCTACTCCTTTTACAGGAGATTTAACTCTACTTGATACTCCTTTAGATAATACTTTCTTTAAAGTTGGACATCAATATGTATTTCATCTTGATATTATTAAAGAAAATGATGGAAGTAATGTTACTGTTACTATCACTTGGGTTCTTACTATGAATCAATCACCTCAAAATGGTTATCTCAAAGTTATTCCAACTATTGGTTTACTTCAAACTACTACTTTTGTTATCACTTGTTATGATTTTATTGATGAAAATACTAATACTGAATTATTAGAATATTTTTTCTATTTTATTGAAGATGATACTAGTACAATTATTAATTTATCTACTGATTGGTCTACTAATAATGAAGTTTATAGTAATTTTTCTGTAAGATATTATCAACCTGCAACAACAAAATTAGAAATTTATTGTAAAGTCAGAGATCAATATCATGCAGAAAATGTAGTATCAACAAAAATAACAATAGTTAATAGTATAGATGATGATGAAAATTATGTTTTAACAGATGTATTAAGTAATTATGATTTAAATTCAGACATCGAAGATTTAAAATATTTTTCAAGAAGTGAATTTTTAAAAAGTGTAAGTGTAAATCCATATAGAGATTTAACTCCAAATTTATATTATTCAACATTTGAAACTTCATTAGATGGTTCAAAAATATTAATGAATGATCCAAATTGTGTAGCTCCCTATTGTAATTATCATGGAGATTGTGGAATAATTGATGTTACTCTTGCTTGTGATTGTAAATCTGCTTATGTTGGAAATAATTGTAATGTTTTAAAAACAGGTTATTCAAGATTAGCTTATTATTATCAAGAAATGTATGGAAGAGTTTTTGATTTAATTCAAAATAGAGGATTAACTATTGGTGATGATACTTTATTTCAAACTCTTTATAATGTTTTTTATTCTACTCAATTCTTCTTTCAAGATGATATTTTTTTCACAAGATATCTTGTTGAATATGTTAATTATTTAAAAAATAATGCTGCTGATTATATTTTACAATCTACTTCTTATATTGATAAATTATTTGATTTTGCTGATTTCTTTTTTAATTATTTCTATATTAAATTAAATAAACAAAAATTAAGTAATATGCTTTCTTCTGGATTTGGTTTTAGAAATACTTCTCTTTTATTATCTCAACAAACAAATTATGAAAGTGCTTTTTATACTTTTACAGATATGTTAGAAGGATTTACAACATTTTTAATAAGTAATAATTATGATAATTATGATTTTGAATCATCTCATTTTCATTATATATTTTTTAAAATAACAGAAACTTTCTCAGATTCAGATTGGTATACTAATAATAATTATATTAAGCAATATAAATCATATATATTATTTATGGATTGTCTACTATCAAAAAGAGCATCATTTAATTATTATTTAAATATAATAGAATATAAACAATATCCTTATAGTTGGGAAACAACATTTTATCCAAATATGACATCATCATTTTTATCAGTGAAAATATATGATTATAGAGGAAATGAAGTTTCTATAAAAGATTGTGATTCAGAACATCCAATTAAATTATATATTTCATATTTTTCATATGATTGGTTGGAATATATAAATAGACAAAAATTCCTTTTTGATCCTGAAAATTATAAATTACCAGATGATCCTGTTTTCAGAGATCCAATATTTATAAATTCATCAGGAGCAGTTTTAAATGATACAGTTTCTCAAAGAATAGAACAATATTATAGATATTATAATATTACAGGAATATATTATACTCCAAATGAAAAAACACTTTTTGCTTCAAATGGTATAAATTTTGAAACAATTACAAGTGATACTGATTATATGATATTAAATTCTGATCATTTAGCTTCTTTTTCTACTATGTTAATTCCTAATATTATGGAATTTGTTGTTGATGGTAGATTTTTTTATTTAAAAAAATTCCATTTATTAAAATGGAAAGGAAATTATTTTAGTAATCCTGGTTTTGTTACAATGCTTCTTTTCTTTTTATTTTATCTATTCTCTTGTTTTGTATATTTTTTATATGATAGAGGTTATTTTATTCAAATTAATGAATTGACTTTTTTAAAAAAAGAAATTATTAAAATACATTATCCTTATAAACAAATTGATCCAGGAGTTAATGATAAAAATATATTTGATATGATTCCAAGTTATAATCCTGAAGAATTTAATAAAAAAGAAATAAAACATATGTTTGATAATGTTAATTTTGATAGTGACAGGAATTCAGAAAATATTTCAGAAGTTGAAACAGAAAATATATTTAATTTAAATAGAAAAGGTAAAAAAAAATCATCATCAAATGGAAGTCAAAGTACAAAAAAAAAAAGTAAAAAAAGTAAAAAATCATCAGATAATTCAGAAGAAGAAGAAGAAGAAGATAATAATAATAATAATGATTTTTATAGTGATTTTCGTTCAGAAGAAAGTGATGTAAATACAAATAAAAAAATGAAAAATAAAAAAAAGAAAAAAAGTATTTTTTCTCTTCAAGAGAAAATATCAATGAATACAAAAAAACATAATTTTTTTGTAAATTCAGATAAAACAAGACCAAATTATGTTTCATTGAGGAAATTTCATAATAAAGATCTTGAAACAAAAGGAGAAAATTTACCTGAAGATTTTGCAAATGAAAAAGAAGAAAGATTTAAAGCTCTTGAAGCTTATACTAATTTAAAATTACCAACTAGTGAATTTATTAAATGGAATATTCAAACTAGACATATTTTATTTGGTCCTATTTTAAATAGAAGTTTATTTAATCAAAGATGGAAAAAATTTACTATTTTAATTACTCAATTATTTGTTAATTTAATGTTAATTTCTGTTTTATTAACAAATAATGAAAAAATAACTGGAAAAACTTTTGGTAAATGTTTTTCTTTATCTATTATTACTTCAATATTAAGTAATTTTTTTACTTATGGTATTTGTTTCTTTTTTATTACTTCAGTTTATCAAAGAAGAAGATTATTTCAATTAGTTATGAAAGGAGGACAATTAGTTGTAATGAAAGGATATAATAAATTAAAAAAACAAAATTTTACATCAAATATAATAGGATTAATTATTTGTTTTATTGTATGGATAATTTGTTATTATATTACTTTTACTTTTGTTGCTGTTTGGAAAGCACAAAGATCTGCTTGGATTACTACTTTAATTTTAAGTGAAATTATTGATCTTCTTTTTGGAGAATTAGGAATTGAACTTTTTATTGGATTTTTATATCATTTTAGAAAAGATAGTAATTGTATGAGGGATTGTGGAGAGTGGTTTAATAGATTAAGATGTTATAGAACTCTTTTCCCTTAATTTAATTTTTTTTTTCAAATATTAAATAAATATTCTTTCTTATTTTAAGGTTATTATTTTAAATTTATATTAAAAGTATTAAAATTTATATTTTTTTTAAAATAAAATGAAAAAAAAAAAAAGAATAATAATTAACAAGGATATTGAAGAATTAAAAATACCTTCAAGACTATTAAATATAATAACTTCTAATTTGAGTAATTCAAATGAAAAACATGAAAAAATGAATAAGAATCTTTCATCTGAAGAAGATAATATAAATATAACATACTCTATTCATTCTCTCTTGGAAAAAATAGAAAGTATAAATAAAAAAATTTCATCCTTACTTCCTAAATATAATGAAAAAAGTAAAATTATAATAGAATTAAAAGTAAGAAATGAAGAAAGAAAAAATAATCATAAAATAGAAAGCATAAAAGAAGAATACTCTTTTATTTATGGAAAATTATTTAATGAAATAGAATTTTTAAAACAAAAATTAGAAAAATTTAGAAAAAATCATTTAAAAATAGAAAATCATTTGGATAAAATAAATAAGGAGAATTTACAATTCAAAAATAGGAAATTAATATTATTAAATAAATTAATAGAATATAAAACAATGATAAATTCTTTCCAAGAATTAAGTAACAGAAGTAAAATAAATGAATTTATAAATAATAACGAAGAAAGTTCTTTATCATTAAATTCAGTAATAAGTAATGTGGTAAATACAACTAATAATAATATTATGAATATATCTTCAATAAAATCAAATATTGAACAAGACAATAATTCACAAGTAAAAAAAATTTAATAAAATAAATACAAAATTCGATTTTAATTGAATGATAATTAGGAAAATAAATATTTAATTTTAAATTTTATTAAGAATTATGTTTAAATAAAAATATGGGAAATAATAACCAAAAAAAAAAGTATAAACCTTTATCTTTAACTGGATTTAAAATAAATAAAAAAAAAGAGAATTTTTTAACAAATTATATAACTAATATAACAAATTTTCAAACAGATATTAAAAAAACTAATAAAATAACAACTCAAGATAAAGATTTATATAATAGAGAGTCATTAAGATTTATTTTAGTAAAAAAAAGATTAAATTCAAATGATATTATCCAAACATTTTTTGATAAAAAATTTCACACTCCAAAAAATATAAATCACATTAATTCAAATCCTTTTCTTTCATTTTCTCAATCTTTAAAACATTTTTTTGAAAAAAAAAACAAAAAACAAAATAATTTTTTAAATTTTACAATATCTCAATTAGAACAAAAAAATAGTACAATTCTAAGTCAAAGAACTGATGTAAGTGAGAGTTCCTCTATATCATTATTAAATACAAACCAAATAATTGTAAAAAAAGGGGATATATTTATAAATAAAATTAACTCTAATAAAATTATATTAAATAAAAAATCTTTTTTATCTAATTTATCTCCTATAAGGACATATACAATAAATTTAGCTTCTTATAATCCTTCTTTTTATAATAGACCTCAAATAAAAAAAGAAAAAGAACAATTACCTATTTTTATTTCAAAACATATAGAAATAAACTATAATAAAAAAATAATAAAGGAAGGAAAAATATATGGTTTATTTATAAAAAAGCCAAAAAATTTTAATTTTATAGGTACAAAAAAAAATGAAAATAAAATTGGTTTTGGAATGGTAAAATGGGAAGATAATAGTATATTAAAAGCTTATTTTATAAATAATAAAGTAAATGGAGTTTCTTATTTTATAAATAATAATAATAAATCAACATTTAAAGGTTATTATACAGAAAATAAACCTTTAGGATTTGGAATATATCATTCAAAAACAGAAGATTTATTATGTGAAGGTGAATGGATAAATGAAAAATTAAATGGAATAGGAGTTCAATTATGGAATCATTCAAATTTTTATTATGGTGAATTTAAAAATAATAAAATAGAAGGAATTGGAACTATAAGATTTGAAGATGGAACAATTTATAATGGAGAATTTAAAAATAATCAAATTGAAGGTTTGGGAATTATTTGTTATTATGAAAGAAATTATTATGAAGGAGAATTTCTTAATGGTATTATTCATGGTTTTGGAAAATTTATTTGGACTAATGGAAAAAGATATATTGGTTATTATAAATATGGATTAAAAAATGGTTTTGGTATTTATGTTCATGATTTATTTAAATTTGAAGTTTTAATTGGTTTTTGGAATAAAGGGAAATTAAATGGACCTTGTATTTTTTTAAAAAAAAATCATTTTTTTTATTTTTTATTTAGAGATGGAGTTAAATATAAAAATCTTAAAGCTGGGATTTTTTGTTTAAAATATTTAGAAAAAGATTTCCAAAAATATAGGAAGTTATTTAATATGAATGAGAATAAATTACTACTTTTTATTAGAAATATTATATTTGAAAAAGATTCTTTTCTTGAAAAAGAAGATACTATTTAAACTATTTTAATGTTATATAAATAACTTAATGATATTTTTAATAAGAGTTTATAAATATAATTGTATAAATGTTAAATAATATTTCTTCAAATAAAGTTTATTATGGAAATTTATTAAAACAACTTGATAATAAAAAAAACAACAAAACGAATAAAGAAATGAATTATAAAATGAACTATAATAATACTGAAGGAAGTAAATTTAGTACATATTATGAAACTATATTTAATAAAGAAAAAATAGAGAAAAATAAGAAAGCTAAACTTATAGACATAATAAATAAAACAATAACTTCTTTAATACAAATTAAAAAATATTATAAATCTTTAGAAAAAAATAAAAAATATAAAAAACAAAAGTTAAAAAATTCAATATCCCCTAATAAAGCATATTATTTTACAAATTCAATAAAAAAAAAATATTTAAACAATAATCTTAAACAATTTCCAATACAAAAAATATTAATATATAGTGATGAAGAATCTAGAAAGATAAAAAAAAAAACATTAACAATAACAAAATGTTAAAATTATATTTTTTTCAAAATAAAAATCTACGTAATAAATTTATTATAAATTTTAAATTCCAAAAAAAATTTAATTTATAAATCGTTTAATATTATAATAATTCAAAAATGGAAAAAAAAATAAATGACCAAAAAAAAGAAAAACATAATTACGAAGCAAATCCTGCATTACAAAATTTAAAAAGATTAAATCAAACACAATCATATTCATCTCGAAATATATTTAATAATAATCTATTATTAAATAAACCAAATCCATTTATATCATATCAAAAGTCGTTAAATATAAAAACTCCAAATGACTTAAAATCACTACCTCAGACAATGAAAACTTTTAATATAAATCAAAATATTTCAAATAAAAATCAAAATATTCAAAATAATAGTCCAAATATTCCAAATAAAACTCAAAATATAATATATAGTAAAAAAAATTGGGTTCTTCAATCTCCTTCATGTTATAAAAAGAAAAAAACAAATCCATTAATTCATTCAAAAACAACTCCAAGAAATTTTTCTTCAAATTATACTGAAAATGATATTACTTTAACAGCAGATACAACTTTTAGTAAAAAATTAAATGTTGAAGATGAATCTTTATTAAATAATACAATGACTTATTTTGATAATTCTATTTTAGATAATCCTTTTGAAGAAAAAAGTGCTATTTTAAATATTGAAGATATTTTAATGATGTCTGATAAATATATTACTCTTATTAATACTATTAAAAAAAATAATTTTTGCTCTGATGAATGTTTTGAATGGTGGAATTTTTATTTTAATTCATCTTTATGTAATCAATTTGATAAATATTTTGTTGTTGAAAAAAATAAAAAAGTTATTCAATATTCAAATAATCAAGAATTGTTTTCAATTATTTTATGTTATGATCTATCTTTTCAACCTATTTTATATAATCATTTATGTCCTCTTTTACTTGAATTAGTTTTACATCATTATAATATATTGTTATTAATTAGTAAATATTTATATTCCAAAATCATTATTTCTGGATATAATGTTTGGGTGAGAAAATTAGAAGAAATGATTAAAAATACTAAATCAGACTTATGTTATATAATAGAAGAAATAAAAGGAATTTGTAGAACAATATCAAATATTCAAAGAATAATTTTAAGAAATTATGGAACAGTACTTGATTATAAAAACAATCCAAGAAAAATAAAAGAATTAGCAAATATATATAGAAATATTCCATCAATGACCATAGATCAATTAAATAACTTTTATAGAGATAAAATATATAAAATATTAAATAAAAAAGGAAGTGTAGTAGCATCAACATCATATATGGAAGAAAATAAAAATATATTAATAATAGATAATAAAATTCCAGTACCATATTTAAATAAAGAATCTCTAAAAAAATATACTTTAGTTTTAGATTTAGATGAAACATTAATTCATTTTAAAATAAATCCAATAAATGAAACAAAAGGAGTTTTACAATTTAGACCTGGATTATTTGAATTTTTAAATGGAATAAATAAATTTTATGAATTAGTAGTTTTTACAGCAAGTACACAAGATTATGCAGATCATATGATAAATTTAATAGAACAAGAAAAAATTTATTTTGATTATAGATTATATAGAAAACATACAACAATAATTGGGAGAGATTTTATTAAAGATATAAGTAAATTAGGTAGAGATTTAAGTAGAATTATTATTGTTGATAATATGTCACAAAATTTTAGATTACAAAAAGAAAATGGAATTACTATAAAATCTTTTTGGGGAAAAGAAGTTGATGATAGAGCTTTAATTGATTTACTTCCTATTTTATTAAATATTGCAAAAAATAATATGGATGTTAGAAGTGGGATTTCTTATTATAAAAATGATATTCTTAATAAAGTTACTTCAAATATTTATAGATCAGGTTAAAATTAAACTTTTTTTTTTTCTTTTTTGTGAATTATGATATTTTTTTTTGTATTTATGATTTTTATTAAAAATAAATTTTTAAATTTAAGAAATTTTATATTAACTATAAAATATATCAGATAAAAATTAAAAATATTTTTTAATTTTATTTCATTTATATTTAAAATTTTAAACCAAAAAATAATTGAAAAAAAAATTTTTTATTTTTTTCAAAAATATTAAATAAATAAAAATATTTATATTTATATTTTATTTTCTTTAAATGGAAAACGAACAAAATATGTCAAAAATAAATTTTCACGAAAAAATGAAAAGTTCAAAATCTCAACCTTTATTTGAAATGATAAAAAAGTAAAATAAATATTCTAACAATTTATTCAGATTTATAAAAGAAGAATTTCCAAAATTAGCAGATTCTCTAAAAATCGATAAAGTAGCTGAAAATTTTCATTTATTCATAAATAAATTAATAAAAAAATTTTGTCAAATATGGTCAATAAAGTTAAATTATAAAACAGAGGATATATATAATGAAATATGTGATAACTTTGAGTCAATAATAACAAAAAAATTATATAATCAAATATTTTGTTCAAGTAGAAAAGACAGAGAAGAAGATTATAAATTTGATTATCTTTTAAAAAAATATCAATTTCTAACACCAGATTTATTTGAAATACCATCATCAGTATTAGATAATAATTATTTATCAATGGCAATAAATAAATTATCAATAATTAATCAATGTAAAACTCCAAAAGAAAAATTATATACTTTTATGAATGTTGTAAATATATTATCATTAATGTATTCTAAAAATTCAAATAAAGAAACTTCTCCCGGAGCAGATGAAATTTTTCCTTTAATAATATTTACTGTTATTAAAAGCAAAGTTCCTAAATTAAAATCAAATCAAAATTATTGTGATTTATTTAGACATCATTCTAGAAAACAAGGTATTGAAGATTATTATTTAGAAACATTCAGAGCAGTTATTAATTTTATTAGTTGTCTTGAAGAACATGATTTAAATATTTCTAAAGAACAATTTAAAAAATTATCTGAAAATAGTGATAAAAATTTATTTTCTAAATTAAAAGATTATAAAAATCCTTATTATAAAAATCAAAATCAAGAAATGATACTTTCTTATTTAAGAGATAAAAATATTAAAAATTTTATTAATGTTCCTATTGCTAAAACTAATGTTTTAAATATTGATAATGATAAAATTTATAAAAAATATTTTAATGAGGATATAGAAAAATTTGATGAGGAAAAATTAAATGATTTGAGTGTTGATTTTAAAGAAGTTTTATATTTAATAAATTTATATAAAAAAAATAATTCTTTGGAAAGTGAAGGTGATATTAATGAAAAAGAAAATAATCAAAATTTATTATTTTTTGAAAAAGAAAAAAAAATAAATATTGAAAATAAAATAAATGATTTAAATGATAATCTTATATCTCCCTTCGGAGGAAAAATTGCAAAATTAATAGATATATAAATTTTTAATTAAATTTATTATAAAAATTTTATATAAATAATTTTTAAATGTCTAAAAGTGATTCAATTTCAAGAGAAAAAGAGAGTGAAATAAGAAATATTATAATTAGAAAAAAGAAAAATAATAAAAAAAAAAATAAATCAAACAATAATAATGATAAAAATAGTATTGAAATATTAGATATCAATACTTCAAATTCTTTTAGTGAAGGTAAAAAAACAATGTTATATTCTGAAAATTTAAATAATTTATTATATAATGAATCTGATAATGGAAAAAAAAAAGAAGTTATAGTAAATATTTCTAGTTTAAGTATGGCAAAAAGTGAAATAAGTAATATTAATTTAAGAAATGAAAATAAAAAACAAAATAATAATTTAGAAATAGAAAATGAAAATAATAATAATAATAATAATAGTAATAATAATAGCAATAATAATAATAGTAATTCTAATACTAATGAAAGAAATGATACACAAATTTCTCAAAATGAAAATGAAACAAATGAAAATAATAATGATAATATTGAAAAAAAATGTACTTTAAAAAAATTTTTAATTATATGTGTACCTATTATTGCTATTGTTGTTATAATAGCAGAATTTTTTATACAGTTATTTAATTAAAATAATTCCATTTTCATAATTTATATTTTAATTCACTAATAATTTATATTTTAACGATAAAAATAAAAGTAATAAAAATCTTAAAAAAAATAAATAAATGAAAAAGAAAAAAACAAAACATGGGGATTGGGGATTGGGGATT
>JAJJKW010001842.1:0-27067 GCA_023805745.1 Isotricha sp. YL-2021b | reverse complement strand
TATACTTCTCCAAATGCTCCTTTTCCTACAGATTTAATCAAAGTTAAATCCTCAACTAACATTTTTATTTATAATTAAGATTTAGTTAATAAAAAATATATTTATTATTTTCATTAAAGTATTTTAAATATGATTTAATCTATTTTATAAATTGGATTGATTATTAAACTTAATAATTATTTATATTTAAATTAATTTTTTAATTTTATGCACCAAGAACTCTATCTCTATTCATAATATTAGGTAATTTTTCATTATAAATTAAATTAGTTATTTCTTCATCATTAATTAATAATTCTATTAATTCTTTTCTTTGTTCTTTTTTCATAGTTATTATGTAATTTCCAAGTAATTCATTAATGACTCTTTTACTCATTTGATTAATGGATTTAATTTTAGTATTAATATCTTTACTTTTTAATTGTTGAATTAATTGAACTAATCTATCATAAATAGGATGCCTATCAATTAATTTTTCATATTCATCATTTAATTTATTTATTTTTTTACTTGTTTTTTCATATATATTTAGTAAATTAGAAATAACAGAACATTCTCTATAATTTTTACTTACAAAATCTTCATTAGATAATAATTCTACAATTTTTTCAATTGAAATTACTTCATTTCCATTTAATTTTATTGATTTATTTTCATTATTTATTCCATAATTTTTTTTAGCTTTTTCCTTCATTTTATTTCTTAATTTTTCTTTTTGTTCATTTTCAAACTTTTGTTTAATATTTTTATTAAAAGTATTTTCCATTTCATCAATATCATCATCATTTACTCCTTTATTCATTAATTTAATACTCATTTTATTATTCATATGTTTTAGTTTCATGATTTCACTTTTTAATTTATCATTTTTTTCTTCTAATTCATTAATTTCAATTTTATACATTGTATTTTCCTTTAAATAAAATTCTGCTTTATCTTTAATAGAATTATAATTATTTGTGATTTTCTGCATATCAGTTGTAAATTCATGTAAAGCTTTTAAAATTTCTTGTTGTTCTTTAACTTTTTTATCTAATTCTCTATTATAATTAATTTCACTATCAATTAATCTTAATTTTATTCTAGTTTCCATATCTTTCTTTTTTTCTCTTATATCTTGTTTTGATTGTTCTTCAAGTGTTTGAATATTATACATTATTTGTTCTTCTAATTCTTTCATATTTTTTAAATTTAATTGTGGATCTCTTGTTCTATATTTTAATAATAAATTATTTATATGTTGTCTTAATTCATTTTCTCTATCTTTACATCTTTCTTTTGTTTTTATAAAATCTTCTTTTAAATTAATTAAATCTTTTTGAAGTTGATTATATTCTCTTTGTGTTTTTTCTTTATCAAGTCTAAATTTTTCAACCGGAATATTTTCATATTCTTTATATCTTGGATCTTCATATATTGGAACGTTTGATAAATTTTTTTGCTTTACTGTTGTTTTTCTCATTAGGTTTGACATAATTATTTATTTTTTTTTTGTTTTTTTAATTGTTTTATAAGTTATGAAAAATATTCTTTTATAATATAATTTATTAAAAATGAATAGTAATCAATTTTATTCAGGAATAAACAAAGAACTAAAAAAAAATGATTTAGCCGAAAAGGATAAAAAAATGGATGAAATTATAGAAAAAAGGAAAAATGAGGAATTAGAAAGAAAAAAATTATTAAGAAAAAAAATTTATTTAAATACTTCAAGTCAAAATAATAGAATTAACTCTTCAAAAAATAGAAAAATGAATAATATTCCTCAAAGAAATATTTATAATCCCTCAATTACTGAATATAAGAATACAAATTATAATGAATCTAAAGCTTATAATTATAATGAATATAATAATTATAATAAAAATTATAATAATAATGAAACTTACAGTAATAATGAAAATAATATTGAAAAAAATAATGAAGAAAAGAATAATCATCAAAAAAATGAGAAAAACTTTGATTATCAAATTGATGAATTTTCAATAGTTAAAAATATGAGTCATGATGAAATTGATACATATATTAATTTTCTATGGGATGATTTAGGAGTTTTAAAAGATTATAGAAAAGCATTTAATAAAATGTCTAAGAATCTGAAAAATAATTCTGATGAAAGAAATGAATTTTATAGTTTAGAAATAGAAAATTTAAAAAAATTAGAAACATATCTCATAAATATAAATAAAGAAATAGAAAAAAGAGAAAAAATTATACGATTATTTAAAAAATTAATAGAAATTCTCAATGAATTTGAAAAAATAAATAAAGAAATTCCAGAAAATACAATTCATGATTTTTCAAAAGCAGTTCAAAATATAAGAGTTTGTTCTATTCATATTGTTGTTTTAATGAATAAAATAAGAGAAATTTGTACTTATGGAACAAATAAAGGTAAATTTAATTTGAATAATTCAAAATATAAATTTAATCAAGATTATTTAATTAAAATGAGAAATGACCTTGATTTTTTGGGAAATAATATAATATATAATTTTCATGGAAAAAAATTTAAATTTAATTCAAACGGAGATCCATTTTTAATATCTGCAAATAATGCTTTTCCTATTAAATATAACAATTATAAATTAATTAGACAAAGTCAATATTTAATTATGCAAGATTCTATTTACCAACATGTTAATGTTAATAAAAATGATAACAAAAATAAAAATGAAAATAATGAAAAATATACTTTAAAAAAGAAATTAACTCCTATTCATTGTAAAAATAAAGATAACAACGAGGATAAGAAAGAAGAAAAATTACCACAAAAAAGAAGCTCAATAGATAAGATCATTGACAATAAAGAAAAAAAAGAAGAAAATAAAAATGAAATAAAAAGAGAGAGTAAAAAAATAGAAATAAAAAAGAAAGATTCACAAGAAGGAAATTATGAACCATTATCAAAAAAAAATGAAGAAATAAAAAATAATAATCAAATAGATGATAAGAACATTGAAAATAAAGAAAAAAAAGAAGAAAATATTGATAATAATAATACAATTTTAAACGAAAAAGATGAAGAACTATCAAAAAAAAATGAAGAAATCTTCGATGAAGAATTTAAACAAAAAAATGAAAATAACATTCAAGAATTAAATAGTAATATAAAAGTAGAAAGGAATAATTCTAAAATTGATGAAAATAATAAAAATGATGAAATAAGTGGAAAAATTGAAGAATTAAATAATAATTTGAATATAGAAGAAATAAATGAAAATATAGAAAAAGTAGATTATAATATCAAAGACAATAATGATATTAAAGATATTAAAGAAGATATTAAAGAAGAAACAGATGAACCAAATAATCCATTTTTATCAAATAAAAATAATAATGATGAAGAAGATGGAGGAAATGAGTTAAGAAATTCAATATTAAATTCAAGTCGTTTAAATCGTTATAGTAGATTAGTTTCTAAAGATTCTTTAAGAAGATCAATTACTCCTGAAGCTTATAAAAAAAAAATTTCAGATAAATTTAATTTTTCTTTTTATAAAGGAGATATTAAAGAATTTAATTGTGCTTTTAATGAATATTATAATTATATTCCAGAAAATCAAAAAATTATTTTTAATATTAAACAAAATGTTTTAGATTATATTTATAAATATTTTACTCCTAAAATTATTGTTTGTTCTGAAAAAAGAAATTTAATTTCTATTAAAGGAATTTGTATTTTTGGATTTTTATTTGATAATCAAAATAATATTCAAGTTTATCTTATTCATTTAAGTTCTAATTTTGAAGATGAAAGAGATAATATAATTTCACATTTTATTTCTTTTATAAAACAAAATATTGAATGTGATGAAATAATTGTTGATTTATATTATAAATATGATGAAGATTTGAAAAAATTTGTTATAGACACTGAATTAAGAGACCTATTTAAAAATAATTTACAATTTAAATGGATTAAATTAGAAAATTTATCTAATCATTCAAGGTATCAAAAAATGAGTTTGAAAATTGATAAAACTGATATTATAGAAAATAGTAGTAATTTTATTATTTTTAAAAAATTAATTCCTGACAAATTATTTGAAATCAGTGATAATTGTAATTTCAAAATTCAAAAAATTTCTGATAATGAAAATAATAATAATAATGAAATTAATGATAAATATATTAATTTATTTTCAATTGTTGCTTTGTTTAATGAAATGAAAAATGTTAAATCATATGACTTTTCAAATTATAATGAAAAATATAATAAAATATTTTATAATAAAAAAAAATTAAAAGAAATGGGTGTATCTGATTGTATTAAATTTACAGAAAATGATAATGATAATTTTTCTTTAAAAATTAATTTTTGCCCTATTTTTAATTCAACAATATCAACTGTTATTGATAATTATTCATATAATAGAATTGAAAGTAAAGATGCTCAAATTTTAATTGATAAAAATTCTCAAAATAAATTTTATTTAATTCCCTCTGAAAATAGTCATAATTCAATAATAATAAGTGAAATAAATGATGAAATGAAAAATATATTATTGAATAATGATTCAAATATTTATGATATATTTGGAGATTTTTATCAAAATTTAGTAAAAGAAAATGAGGATAATAATTCAAAGAAAGTAATATATATTCCATCTTTTAAATTAGAAAGTGAATATAATAGTAAAGGTATTAATTGTTTTAGTAATATAATAATAAATAAAAATTATCAAAATTATGGTTTGGAAAATATTCAAGAAAATATGAAAATTGAATATAGAACAGAAGAAACTGATTTTTCTTTTAAAATATCAACCGAAAAAAATGAATTTATCATTAAAGAAGATTTCATTATGTCTTTTGTTAATTATGAAATTCTTTCAAATTTATCTTTCTCTTCAATTTTATTATTTCAAGTTAATAAAGAAAATTGGATAAAAAATATTAAATAATAAAATATAAAATTCATAAATAGTTTTAATATAATTTAGAATAAAAAATTTTACTCTTCTTGATTATCAACCAATCCAAAGACTAAATTATATATTAAATTTTTATTTTCTGATAATTTAACTTTTTGATTTTTTTTACGTCTTTTTCCTTCTTCTTCACTATTATCACTTTCACTATGAGAACTTTCATCACTTTCATCTTCTTTAATAATTTCAATTAAATTTTTTTTACTATTATTTTTATTATTATTTATTGTATTTTCCTCTTCTTCATTTATATTTATTTCATTTTCTTTTTTTTTTTCTTCTTTTTTCTTTGCTATTCTTTCATGTTTATGTAAGAAATCATCTTTATTTAAAAGTATATTTTCATTTTCTTTTTCTTTTTCATTTTCTTCATTTTCTTCTTCTTCTTTATCTTCATATTCACTAACATTATAAAATTCTTCTTCTTCTTTTTTTCTTTCTTTAATAATTTCCCCATCAATTATTTTAAACATTTTTTCTAATTTTCTCATATCAATTTTTTCATCAACTTGATTTATATCAAATATAAGATCTTTAACTAAATCTGCTTTAGTGAAATCCTCTCCTCTTTCATTTATTTCTTTTTCTTCTTCTTCATTTATTGGTTTACTTAAATAAATATCATTTTCAAAACCAAAATTAATTTTCATAAAATCTTCTCTTTTTAATATATTTTCTGTTACTAATTCTTTCCATTGTTCATTTCTAATTACATTACTTCCTATTATCATTAATGTTGTAAACATTTCATTTATATTTACATATCTTCCATCATATTCTTCAAATAAAGAAAAGAAATAATCATAATTTTCAAATGTTAATTCTTTTATTTTTTTATTTATTGCTTTGTTCGTATTATTCATAGGAGAATCTATAAAATATTTTTTTATTAATATTTCTTTTACTATATTTGTTTTTACTAAATAATCTATTGATTCACTTGAATAATTTTTAATTTGTAAATATAATTTATATAAATCAATAACACTATAATTAAACTTTTTAATTTCTATTTTTTCTTCTTCTTCTTCTGTTTTGTTATTGAAATAATTTTCGAAATTTAATTTATATTTTTCATATATGTCAAAAGAATCAAATTCAAAATCAGTTGAAGAAATATAATTGACAAATCTAGCTAAAGAACTTTTTAAATAATCTATAAAATCATTTAAAACTACATTTTGTTTTTTTACACTATCTATAATAAATTCATCTAAAAGAATATATGCATCATCAAAAACTTTATAAATATTTTTAATATATTTATGACTAAAATATTTAAGTAATATAACTCTATATTTATATTTGTTTTTTTCTGCTTTTATTTGATTTTTAAATTCTTCTTCAATAATATTAAAAGTATTATTTAATAAATTTGTTTTTCCTTTTTTTCTTGCTTTTGATCTTGTTGATCTTTGAGAATGACCTGAATTTAATCTTTTAAAAGATCTAACTTGATTTTGACCTTGATTATTTTGAGGATTAATTTTTAAATGAATTTTATATTCTTCTATTACTTTATTTATTTTTTCATCTTGTTTAATTATTAATATTAAAGAATTTTTAAATAATGAATTTATTTTATAAATTATATTTCCATCTTCTTTAATATCACTTGAAATAATTTTTTCAAAATCAACAAAAAAATCTTTGGATTCATCAGGATTAGAACTATATAAATAATATTGTTTAATTATATTAACATTAAATAAATATTTTTTTGCTTCTGTAATAAATACAGTTTCAATAAATTTATAAAATGAATTAATTTCTTTTTCTTTATAACCATCATTTTGAAAGGATTCTAATTTTTCAACATCTTCAGTTTTTTTTAATTGAATAGCATTCCATAATTGTGCATTAATAATAGTGATATCATTCATTAATTCTTTAGAAACAGTAAGATTATTTTTTAAATTAGGATAATTTTGAATTAAAGTATTATATTTATTTAAATAAACTTGAGATAAATCTTTTTTATTTGTAGTTCTATTTAAATAAGTAATAAAAGAATTTTGATGATGATTTAAATGATTAATAATATGAACTTTTTGTCTAGAAATAAAATGCATAAAATTTTTAATACAATTTTGATAATCTTGATTTAATTCATCAATTTCACTTATTATTAATTCATAATTTGGTCCTGTTCTCATAGAAGCTTTTAAATCTGCAATTGGAGAATTATTAGAATTATAAAAATTTTCATTATCATTTTCATTTTCATTATCATCTAATTTAATATCTTCAAATTTATTTTTAAAAGCTTCATAATCAAAATTTCCACCAATTGAATCTACATTACTTTGACTTAATTCATCTTCTTCTTCTTCAATTCCATTTAATTTATTTAATTCTTTTTCTTTTCTTTTTCTTTCTTCTTCTTCTTTTCTTTTCCTTTCTTCTTCTTCTTTTTTTCTTCTTTCTTCTTCTTCTTTTTTTCTCTTTTCTTCTTCTTCTTTTTCTTTTTGAATTGATTTCATAAAATCTTCAATATGACTATAAAAATTTTCCATTACTTCATCTATTAAAATATCAATTTCATCATTTTCTTTTTTTAAATATTCTCTATTATTTTGATTTATATTATGAAAAGTTCTTATTTTTCCATTTCCCATAATTTTATAAAAATTATTTAAATCATTTATATTTCTTTCATATAAATCTTTTAAATTATCAAATTCATTTTGACTTAAACCAGGAATAATAGTTTCTAACCTTTCATTTAATTTTTTATCATTTTGATTAGGAGGATTATCTTCTATATGATATATTTTATTTTCTTTTGGATCATATCTTAAACCATTAAATCTTCTTAAATTTTCTTCATTATCAACTTTTAAATTTAATATAACATCAATAGAAGAATGAATTAATTCATGATTAGAACTTTTTTTAATAGGAATATCAATTAAATTAGAATAAGAAAATAATTTAATTTCTTTTTCATCTAAAGGTTTATCAAATTCAGAAATAAATCCTGTAACATAATTTTCAAGTTCATTTGCTTGATGTGCATTATATGGGAAATTTATTAATATAAATCCAATATATAAATCAGGTTTAATATTTATTATATCTGATTTTACTATTTGTAAATCTTTCTGTAAATTTACTATTATTGGATTTGGTTTTTTAGCTTTTTTTGTATTTTCTTCTTCTTCTTTTTCTTTGTCTTCTTCTTCTTTTATTTGACTCATTATTTTTTCTTGATTTGATAATAATTCTTTATATTTATGATATTTACTATTTATTCCTGATATTAAATTATATCTTGATTCTAAATCACTTGGAAAATCTTTATGTAATTGATGAATTAAAATATCTAAAAGAACATGATCTGGAATTTCAATTTTTTCATTATTATTTTCATTATTATTTTCTTTATTTTCATTATCTTTTTTTTCTTCTTTTTTATTTTCTTCTTTTTCTTCTTCTTTATTTTCTTCATTTTCTTTTTCTTTATTTTCTTTTTCTTCTTTTTCTCTTTTTTTATTTCTAAGTTCTAAATAAGGTCTTATCATTTGTTCTATATCATGAAGATTTTCTTTTTCTTTTTCAATTTCTTCTCTTATCTGAGCAACTTGATTTTTTTTTGCTGCTTTAAATCTTGGATTTTCTTCAATAGGTAATTGTAATTCATCATATTTTGCAACAATTTCATATAAAATTTCTTCTAAATTATAAATTTTTAAATTTTTATATTTTTCTTGTAAAAATTTACTCTGAGTTTTTTTTCCACTTAAAGGAGCTCCAATTATAGAAATTTTAATAGGAATATAATTATATAATGCATCTTTAGATATTGGAATAACAGTATTTTCAACAAAGTTTTTTTCTTTATTTTGATTTTTATAAATATTTTCTAAAGATATATCAACAATTTCTCCAAATTGAGGATTTAAAATTCTTCCTGATGGTAAACATAAATTTTCTATTTCTTCTGGAATTGGTTCATAATCTTTTATATCAATTCCATTATTATTTTTATATATTCCAAAATATAAATCTACATAATTAAATTTATATCCTTTTATATCTTCTGGAATTATTTTTTCATTCCAAATTCCTACGAAATTACTATAATCATATAATTCATCTTCTTCTTTTTTAGTTAATTTATCTCCATAATCAAATTGATATATTGAATCTATATCATCTTTTTTTTTCTTTGCATTTATTTTATCTGAATCTATTTCTTCATTATTTATTAATTTTAAAGTTAAATCATCCCATTTTTCTTGTTCTATTAAATCTATATTATTATCTATTTGATATTTACCTACTTCATTTACTATATCATATATTTGATAAAATATTGGTTTTAATAAATTAAAATGATTTGCTTTTTTTTCTTTTTTTTTTGCTATTTCTTTAGTTAATATTTCTGATTTCATTTGATCTAATTCTTTGAAAAATTCTTCTGCATTAAATCCATTATTTGAACTTTTAGATATATTTTTTTCTTCTAAATCAGGACTTAATTCTTTTTTTAAATCTTTTCTAAATGTTGGAATCATTGTTTGAAATAATGTTATTCTATCTGCAACTAAAATATTTTGATCATGAAGTAAAAATGAATTTTTTATTAAATTCATTCCTTTTGAATTTTCACTAATAAAATTAAATGAAGTTGTTGTTTTAAATTCTCTTTCTTTAATTTCTTGATTTTCTTCATTTTTATCTTCTTCTCCTTCTTCTCCTTCTTCTCCTTCTTTTTTTTCTTCTTTATTTTCTTCTTTATTTTCTTCCTTAATTTTTTCTTTTTTTTCTTCAATATTTTCTTCTTTAATTTCTTCTTTATTTTCTTCTATATTTTCTTTAGGAATTAATTTTTCACTTTCTTTTTTTTTAATTTCATCAGTTTTTTCATCTTCATTACTTAATTCTTTTTTCTTTTCTAATAATTTTTTTTTCTTTAATTCATTAAATTCTAATTCTTCTCTTAATTTTCTTCTATATTTTTTTTCCATTTCTTTTTTCTGTTTCATTTTTTCATTTAATCTTTCTTTCATTCTCATCATAATAATATCAGTACTTACATATTGACTTCTTTTCACTTTATTTGGATCTTGAACAATATTTAAACCTAATCTATTTAAATTATCTTCATATTTTTCTATTTGATTTTGACAATCTAAAGCACTTTTTTTTAAAGAATTTAAAGTTGCTTTTGAATAATATAATACTCCTCTATATTCATTATCTTTTTCCCATTTTTTTATTCCTTTCATTCCTATCATTGATTTTTTAAAATTTTCTAATTGATTTCCTTCTGTAAAACTTAATACTTTTTTTCTTTTATTTTCTAATGCATGTATATCATTATGTTTTTCATCATAAAATTCTAATTCTTTTACTCCTTCTTTTATTATTTTATAATCATTTTCATTTAAATCTATTTTTTTAAATTTTTTTCTTAATGCTTGAAATCTCTTTTCTGTATTATTTATATTATCATCTTCTTTTCCACTTGTTTCTAATTTATTTAAATGACTTCTATAATATTTTTCATTATCATTTTTAAACATTAAACTAGTATATAAATTATGTATTTCATTACTTGCTCTAAATCTAAGATTATCATATGAAATTAATTTTTTATCAAGAACTTGTCTTATTTTATATAAATATATTTGTGCTGTATAAGGTGATTTTTTCATAATATTATTTCTACTTCCTTCATCTAAAGGTATTTTCATATCTAAAAAATTTTTTGCTAAAAAACAGAAATTATATACCATATCTTTTTCTAAATTTGAATTTTTATAAATTGAAAGATTTGGTATTTGTCGTGTTTTATATAATAATTCTGCAAATAAATACCCATTTTGAAAATCTGCACTTATATTTGTTATTTTTTTAGATAATTTTATTTTGTTATTCAGCCAATCTAATATATCATCAGCCATCTACTTTTCAGTTATTTAAAATTTATTTAAATAAAAATAAGTTTATTTATTTAATATGGTTTCTATAAATCAATAATAATTTATAAAAGAAAACAAATTAAAAACAATATTTTTTATAAAGAATAAATTTTTAAAAATATAAAAAAATATGAATTTATCTTTAAATACATCAATAAGTACCATTGCTTCAATAAATCAAAATTATAATCAATTTACAAATATTTATTCTTTAAAAGTAAAAAAATATAATATTCCAAAAGATATTTCAGTTTTTTTAATATATAAAAACTTGTTAAAAGATTCAAACACATTATTTAAAACAATTCCAAAAAAAATAGATTTATCAAACTCAGAAATAGAATATAGAAAAGAAATAATAATTGAAATAAATAATTTTTTAAAAAAATATAGAATGAATCATTATTGTTTTTATTATTGTGTTTATTTAATAGATATATTAATAGGAAAAAAAATAAATTTAAAAATACATGAAATTGCAATTGGAGTTTTATCTCTTTCATTAAAATTTTTAGAAATTGATGGTCGTTTATGCAGTTTAAATAAATTACTTGAAATATTAAAACCTAATCAAAAAATAACATTGGAAAAAATAAAAGAATTAGAATTGATTTGTTTAAAAGAATTAAATTATGATTTATGCATTCAAGAACCATATATTTTTATAAATATAATTTTATTAAATGGAATAATATTTAATACAGATACAAATCAATCTAAAATTTGTGGTTCTATTTATCATTTACCACTTGAAATTTATGAAAATATTATTATTTGTAATAATAATTATTTAAAGTATCATCCTTTAATATTAGCTTTAACTTGCGTTGCATCTTCCAGAAAATTATATAGTTTAAATAAATGGGATTATATATTCACTAAAATATTTAATATTACTTTTCATAATATAGAAGAAGCTTTTAATTTTGTTTTTTCTCTATATAGAAAATGTAAAGAAAAAGAAGAATATAAACAAATTATATTTGATGAAGAATTTCAAAATTTAAATAAAAATAAAGAAATTTATTCCAAAGAAAAAAAAAAAACTAAAATTCAATATAGTAAAGATAATAATTCTATTAAATTAAAATGTAGTACAAATACTTTTGATGGAAATTCTAGAAGAAAATTAATAAACCAAGAAAGTAAAGAAAATTTATTTAAGTATCAGAAATCTGATTCAACAAAAAATATTCCAGATATTTTTTCAATATCTTTAAAGAATTATATAAATTTCGATAAGTTCATTAATCTTAATATAGATATGAAAAGTATAAAACAGAAAATAAAAAAAAAAAAAGAAAGAATATTAAATATTTCCAAAAAAAGAGAAAATAAAAGTAAAACTTCTGAAAACACAAATAGAAACAATATAATATTATTCAAAAAAAATACTATAAATCATACCAAAAATAGAAATGATTATATTAATCATTCAATTAAAGAATTAAAACAGGATCTATCTTTTAATAATCATTCACAATATTTAAATATGAATTTTTCTCAAATCAATTATTTAAAAAATAAAAAAAAACATGAGGACACTAAATTTAAAAAATTAAAAGAAAATCATACATTAGAGTATAATAATCAAAAACCAAATCTAAATAAAAATTCAAAAGGGAATAATATAATTACTTCAATTAAAAGAGCAAAAATCATCTTTTTAAAAGAACATAAAAATTCTATTACTCATTTGAATAATATATCAACATCATTAAATGATGATTATAAATGTAAAAAAAGAAATTCTATTATTAATTTTAGTACATATAATAATTATTATGCTCCTAATAAAATCAATTCCTATCAAATTAGAGGATTTAAAAATTCACACAATAAATTAAAGAAAGAACATTAATAAAAAGTAAGTGAAAAATATATTTATTTATTAATTTTAATTACAATAATATTTGATTAATATTTTAAATTAAAGAAATATTCATTGTTTTTAATTTTTAATCTTTGTTTTATCTACTGGAATATATAAAATTAAAAATAAAAAGATAACAAATAAAAGTATTTTAAAACATTGAATATTAACATATATTTTTTAATTATATTATCACAAAACCTTAATACAAACTTAAATTATATATAACTTGTTACAATAAATATTATTAATACCCAAAATCTAATTATTATATAACACTCATTATCTGATTTATATTTTCAAAATAAGTTTCAAAAATTTCATCGCTCACATATAATTTAAAATCAATCAAATTCAAATAAATAGTTTCCAAACAATTCATTTCTTTTAATGTGATTCCTCCGATTCTTGCAAAAAATTTATTATCAAAAATTGTTTCTTCATTATATTTAATAGCCATAACAAGGGAAGAAAAAATAATTTTATAAACATTAAAAGAATTTATTATAAAATCATTAAATTCACATAATCTATCAATATAAATTAACATTGCTATTAAAGTACTTGATTCAGCTTGAGTATTTTGTACTAATTTTGTCAAAAAATTTTTAATTGTCAATGATTCATTTTTTTTTGAAAGAAAAGGAATAATTCTTTTATCATTATTTGAATGTGATATATCATTTTCTTCACATATATCAGTTAATAAAGTAGATAAAGCATTAATTAATGTATATTTAAATTCTCTTGTTTTAAAAAAATGTTTATTTTCCTTTATCATACAATATTTTTTAAAATTTTTTAAAAATAAGCGAATAATCAACCTTATATAATTATGTTATAATAAATAAAATAAAAATAAAAAACATATAAAATTATATTACAATAAATATAAATATATTTAAAATAAGTGAGAATAAAATGAAATGTAAAAAATGTCAAGAAAAGTAAAATAATTATTATTAAAAAATAGAATTCAATTAGATATTTCAACTTGGGCAGGAGAATCAAATGATTTATTTGATTTTGAAACTGATGAAATAACAATGAATTCTTATTCATTAAACTCAAATTTTTGTTTTATTTTAACTAATAATGGAATAAAACTACAAAATATTAAAAAAACAAATAATATTAATCAAAATAATATATCATATGTAGAATATACAAAAGATGGAATTTATTATAGATCAAATTTAGAAAATAAAAACTTTTATCAAAAAAGTTTTTTAGTATGTAGATCAAATGAAATAGAAATGGATAATTCAGATAAAGATTTAAACAATGAATATTATGAAATAAATCAAGGAGATTTAATAAAATTAGGAAGAATATACATTAAATTAAGAGAAGTATGTATTAATGGTAAAATATTAAGTAAACATTCAAATGATAAAAAAAATATATTAAATAGATTAAGTACAACTTATACATATAATTTTAACTTTAATCATCAAAATAAAATTCAGCTTAAAAAAAAGAAATTATGTAGAGTATGTTATAGTGATGAAAAAGAAGTAGATTCTCCTTTAATTTCTCCTTGTAAATGTAGTGGAGGATTAAAATATATTCATTTATCTTGTTTAAGAAATTGGATTGAAGCAAAAGCAATTTTAAAAACAAATGAATCTAATGATGAATGTTTAAAATATGAAATTAATCAAGTTAATTGTGAAATATGTCAAGAACCTTATCCTGATTATATTTATAGTAATGATAAAAAAAGTTTTTATGAAATATTTGATTTTATTCAAATGAAATTTAATAATTATATTATTTTAGAAACTATACCTTTAAGTTATATTAATGAAAATGAAAAAAAAAGAGAACTTTTTGTTTTAAGTTTTGATGAAAAAAATTCTATTTTTATTGGAAGATCACATTCAACTGATATGAAATTAAATGATATTACTGTTTCAAGATATCATTCTAAAATTATTATTAATAAAGAAAAGAAAAAATATTATTTAAGAGATATGGGAAGTAAATTTGGAACTGGAGTTTTAATTCAAAATCCAAAATTAAAAATAAATCCTAATTTTCCTTTATATATTCAAATTAGTAAATGTGCTATTTCAATTACTTTAATTAAAAGTTGTAATTTTTTTTGTTCTTTTTTTTCAAATTGTTGTTCAACTGAAGAAAATAAATTATTTAAATATTATGGAAAAGAAAATAGTGAACATATTGAAATTGAAAAAATATTTTCATTTAAACAATCTAATGATGATGATAATGATGATGAAGAAAATAATTGTGATTATTCTAAAAATGAATCAATAACGGAAAAAACTTTAAAAATGAAAAAATCAGAAAAAGTTGAAGACTTAAATTTACAAGATATTAATAATGAAGAATTTGATAAACTTACTATAAATAAAAATAGAAATGAAATTACTATTACAAATAATACTGAAGCTACTTTAATGGGAACTTTAATTTCTCCTAATAATACTCAAGGAAATAGTAGTAAATCTTTTATTAAAAAAGGAAGTAATAATAATCTTATTAATAATAATAATAATAAAGATATTAAAACAAGATTTATGAGAAAATTAGGAAAATTTCCAGAAAATTCTGATTTTATTGATGAAGAACCGAGAGATGACTTTAAAAATAGTCATCATTTAAATTCTAATTTTATTGATGAAAATGATAAAGATAATAATTGTGTTAGTACTAAAAATAATAATGATTTCTATGAAATTGAAGAAAATGTTGAAGAACATAATAATAGTAAAAGTAGTAAAAATTCAATGAATAAACCTAATAGAAGATTCAGAGGTAAAAAAGGATTACATATTTCTATAAATCAATCTTTGGATAATAATAATGAAGTACATGAAGATTATGAAGAAAATAAAAATAATGATATTTGATAAATCTTCAATAATTTTTTTTATCAAAAGTTTTTAATGTATATTAGAACTTTTGTAAATTATTCTTTTTGTTATATTCTTGATATTATTGTTAATAAATAATTTTATTATTTTTATTTATTTTTATAATTGGATTGAAAATATATCATATTGATCCTTTTATGACTTTTTTAAATTGTTTTAAATCATTTAAAAAAAACAGATTAATAAAATAAAAATATAAATAATTAAATTATTTAAATTACCTTATATTTTTTTGAGAATAAATAATTTAAATATATATCATGTAAATTTCAAAAAAAAAAATTTAAATATCATTATTATCACTTTTGATTTCTTCTTTATTATCTTCTTCTTTATTTCTAACCATTTGTAAAGGTAAATTCATATTTAAATCATTTACTGATTCTTCTTCTTTTTCTTCTTTTGGTTCTTCCTCTTCAATTGGATTAAAATTATTATTTACATTTAATAAATTACCCATTTCTTTTATTTTTTCTTCATCAATTTTCTGCTCTTCCAAATTATTATTATTTTCATTAATATTTTTATTATAATTATTCCAATAGGCATTATTTTCATATTTTTTATCCATTTTTTTCAAATTAATACTTTGTCCAATTAAATTTAGATATTCTTGTTGAAGTTTCATATTTTCTTCTAATAATCTCTGGGTATTATTTTTTCTTTCATTATTATTTAAATTATCATTATTTTGTTTAATTCTTTTTATTTCATTATCATATAAATCTTTTAAAGAATATTTATTATGATCTAAATCACTACTTAAATTACTTATATGATATTTATGATTATTATTATTATAATTATTCAGATTATAGTCGTTTCTTTTATAAATTTTATCAATATTATATTTAAAATCATTAGAATCAGAACTATCATTTTTTTTTCTTTTTAATTTTTTATTCATATCATTATAATTACCTTTAATTTTTTCAATTTCTCGATCTTTCCTTCTAATAATTTCTTTTAATTCTTCAATTTTTGAATCATATTCATTTAATGTATCTTTAATATTCATTAATTCATTTCCTAATTGTTGATGATTTGTTAATTCATCATATATTTCATTTGTTTCTTCTTCTATTATATTTCCTTCTTTTAATAATTTCTCATTTATAATTTTAAGTTCGTTCATTTGATCATCTCTTTTTTTTAATTCAATATCTTTTTCATTTAAATTCTTTTCTATTTGTTTTAAATCTAATGATTGACTATTTTTCTTATTACTTAAAATATTTATTGTTTCTTTCATATTATTTATTAATTCATTGTAATCTGTTTTTGATTTATTTAAATTTTTATTTAAATTATTTAAATACGAAAATCTTTCCATTGCATCATTTAAATTTTGACTACAATGCATATAATAATCTTTTAAAATTTGACTTTCATTTTCAAATCTTTTACTTATTTCAACTAAATTCCTTTTTAATTCATCATTATTTTTATATAAAATTTTATTTTCATTTTCTAAATGTTTAATTTCTTCTTGAATTTTATTATTATTAGTTACAGTATCTTTAACTTTAATATTTAATTGTTCATATAAATTTAAAATTTCTGTATTATTATCATTAGATTTTTTTAATTGTTCTTCTATATAATCACTATAATAAACTAATTCATTAATTTTTTGATTAATATCATTTTGATTATTCTTTTGAATTCCTATTAAAGAATTTAATTTATTTGATAATTCAACATTATTTCCTGTAATAGTTCTATTATTATTTAAAATCTCATTATTTATAGGAGAAACTAAACCTCTTATATTATTACTATAATTATTTTTTGGAATTGATTTAGAAATACTAAATGAATTATTGGTTGTTTTTGAAATAATATTTATTGCTCTTAAGGGTGAAACTGGCTTAGAATTTAATACTGATTTTAATCCTGATAAATTTTGTTTTGCTCTTTGTAAAGATAGATGACTTTGATTTAATATAGAGGTATTTGAAGATGGTGATCTGTTCATTTTATTTAAATCTTTTTTTAATTTTTATTTATCTATAGTTTAAATTTATATTGTTATTTAGTAATTTTTATTTATATTTTATAAAAGTTAATTTATTTTTTTTAATTGTGATTTTTATCAAATATTATATTTATATATTACAAATAAAATCTTAAAATTTTTACCCCTTAAAATTAATAAAAATAATACTTAATTTTACTAATAATTAATAAAAACCCTTCGAAAATGTATTTATAGTTTTATATTTTGTTGAAGTTTTACCTTTACTTAATGTTCCTTTTCTAGTTCCAACTGTACTTAATTCTTTATATTTTTTAGATAATTCATCAATTTTATTTAATAACCTATAACTATCATCTGTAATAATTGTTAGATTTTTATTATTTAATTGTTTTGGCTTTTTAAATTCAGATTTATTTAAAATATTATTTTTGTTTTCATTTGAAATATTTGTAGAAGGTTCTGTCTTTTCTTTATAATATTCAATTTCCATAAAAGTTAATTTTCTCTTCATTTCATCATATTCATTTTTTAAATTATCATATTTTTGTTTATTCAATTTACCTCTATTACTTATTAATTTATTTTGATCATTTACTTCTTTTTGTAATCTTTCTATTTTTGCTTTAGTTTCTATAATTTTGTTTTTTTGAATATTAAATAAATCAATTCTATCATTTATTTGTTTATTTATTTTTTCATTTTCTTTCATAATTTCTTCAATTTTACTATTATAATTTTTTGAAGTATTATCATATTCTTTTTTTAAATTTGAAATTTCTTTTTTATAATTATTAATAACTTCATCAGAATGGAAAAAATAATATCTTAATTTATTACAATATTCAGAAACTAATTTTTGTTCTTGTTCAAATTGATGTCTCATTTTTATTTTTTCCTTTATAGATTCTTCTAAATTATAATTTTCTATGATTAGTTGATGAATCGTGTCATTCATCGATGATATTTCATTATCTCTTACTTTATTTTCATTTAATTTTATTATATTTACTTTATGAATTCTTTCTGCAAAATCTACTAAATTATGATATTGAGCTTTTAGACTTAATTCTTTTAATATTTTATTTATTTTTTCTCCATAATTTTTTTTTAATCTTATACTTTTAGGTCTATTATTTTTCAGCATTTTTATAAATTATTTTAAAATATGAATAAAAAAAAAATATAAAAAAATGATATTGAGGTAATTTTGTTATATTTTAAAAGTTTAATATGCATATTTTATTTATTATTCCTTAATAATTTTTATTACTGAAATAGATTAAATGATGTTTGTTTATTATATTTTTTAATGAAGACAAATTACCATATAAAAAATGTTTATTAACAAAATATAACAAATTAAAGGAATTAAATTAACAATTAATCAATCTTGTTTTATCAGAAAAGCTCAAGAGAAGAAAAATATCAAATCATTAAAAGAACTTTAAAAAATTTAATTAATATTATTGAACATTATAAATTGTTTAGTAAAAACATAACATATTTTAAATTCTCATTAGAAAAATATTTAATTTTTTGAAAAATAAAAAACAATTTTTCCAGATTTTATTTAAATTAATAATATTAAATTGTTTAAAACCTAATAACCTTAATTTACATATAAATTTTAGAAGTAACAAATAAATACATTTTTACCCTACGATTCACACTATTAAAAAAAGAAAAACATTGTTAATAATAGACTTTAAATTATTTAAAATAATTTAATTTGATTTACATCTTCTTAAAGAATCATTTTTTCTTTTTAATTTTAAATCATCACAATAATTTCTGAGAAACTTTAATGATGAATTAAAATTTTCAAAACAATTGTTATTTATATTTAATTCATTTATTTCTAAAGGAGTTGTATAATTAGTATTTAATTCAGATTCATTTTTTTTATGATTTAAATTTTGACTTATAAATCTTTCATTACAAGAATTTCCATTAAAATATTCTTCAAATCGAATGAGATAGTTTTCTTCATGATTTTCATATTTAGATAAACTCTTAAATTCTTTTTTTTTATTTTGGTTTAATTCACAATTAATATTTACAAGTAATTTGCATCTAATTTCGTTTCCAAATTTCATTTTTTTGATACAAAAATATTTAATTTTTATTAGTCATTTTGATTTTATTTTAATCATATATTTTAAAATTTTTCAATCAATGTTTGAGAATTAACTTTCCATGTAATATAAATTATTATTGAACATTAATAATAAATATTTTTATAAAAATTGGTAAATTAATATTCAAAAATTTTCAAAAATCTTTAATATCCATATCAAAGGGTTTTATTAAAAAGAATTTTGGAAAAATTATTATAATTTTTTTTAAAAAAATTTAATATTTTATACTATACAAAAAATTAGAAAAAACTATATAAAATTATTACTCTAACCCAAAAAATTGTGTATCATTTCCTAAAATAATATCGATTGATTTTTTTATTTTTTCTTTAGAATCATATTCAGGTAATAAAATTCTATTAAAGCAAGTTTTTGCTTCAATTAATCTAAATTCTTTATTGTCTCCATTTAAATTTAAAGATAATTTGGGTTCAATAGTAAACTTTTGTATTTTATTATTTACTCCTTTTAAAGAATTAAAACCATCTAAAGGAACATGAGAAGAAGAAGTACAAAAATTAAAAAATATAAATAATTCATTTTGAGATAATTCTGATAATAGTTCCCAAAAATATTTTATAGTTTGATTATTTTCATTATAATGTCCTTTATAAATTGTATTTTTTTTCCAATCTTCTAAATCTATTGATGATTGCCCTGAAAGATGAAAATTAAATTCTTCTGGTTTAAATAATTTAAAAATTTCTTCTGTAAATAAACTGAAAAATCCTTCTCTCATTTTTTCAATTTGTTCTTCATATCTAAAATATGTTTCATAATAAATTACTTTTTCAATAAATAAATTTTTATTTTCATTATTTAAATTTATATTTTTTCCTCCTTCAATTAATTCAATTTCTTCAATTTCTCCATTTTCATTTTTTAAATTCCAAACAAATTTAATTTCCCTTAAATTTTCATTAGAATTAATATCCTCATAATTTTTAATTTCTTTCAAAGAATTATAAATAGACATATCATAAAATTTTAAATCTTCTAAATATACTTTTTTCTTTAAAAGATATTTAGTAATAGTTAAATTTAACAGTTCTGATACATTTACTTTATCAATAACAGCTTTTGCACTTATTTTTCCAAAAAAAACATAATAATTTAAGTTCATATCTTTATATTTTGGATAAATTAAATAATTTCCTTTATTAAGACATTGATTAGTATTTTCAACAAAAAATTTATTCTTTTCATCAAAAAATTCTTTAAATAAACAAGTATACCATTCTCTATAAACTCCTCCTGCATCATGAGCAACTTCATTAACAAAAAATATTTGAATTGGTTCTTTTAAATTTAAATCTTTTGTTGTCATAAATTGATTATATGAATCTTCTAATATATTATTTCTATTAATTACTAATATTGGATTTTGACTTTTTGTTTTTGAAATATTTTCTACAATATAATTTGCAAACCAAATTCTTTTTTTATATAAACAATCACTTTTTGATATTTCTTCTATTGGTAATGATATTATTGAATTATATAATTCATCTGTTAAAGGAATTTGACCAAAGTTTTTCCAATAATAAATTCCAGTATTTTCATTTTTTACATATTTCCAATCATATAAAAATTCTGGTCTAAATTTTTGAGGATTTATTGTATTATCTTCATCATTAAAATTTCTATTTAAAGAATTTACTAAATGATCAACTAAAAAATTATTATTTTTAATAGTTCTTTGTCTAAATTCACTACAATATTTTTGAGATTGTTTTCTTTGTGCTCCTAATGAAACACCTTTTCTTGTAAAAATTGGATTTTTTGATTTATTATCTTCTATAATTTCTTTATTTTCTTTTTCATTTATATTATGTTTTATATCTTCACTTTTTTGAAGAGAATGACCAATTTTCTGAAGAGGAGATAATGGTACTACATGATTTTGATTTGAATTTATTATTCTACTATTTGAATTTTTTGAAGATTCACATGCTCCCATTATAACTTTTTTTATATATTTTATTTTGTTTTTTTTAAAATTATTTTTATAAAAATTATTCTATTTATTATTTATTTTATAATTAATAAAGTATTACAAAAAAAAAATTATTTAATTATTCTTTAATAATATTACAATAAAAAAGATTAAAATTTCCTTTGAAAATCATTCCATTATATATTTTAAAATCTTCAACAGCTAAAAACCAAGTTCCATTCGTACTTTCTTTTCTTTTAATATTTCCATTATAATCTCTAATTTCATTTCCATCTTTTATAAACCAACCATCAATATTATTATATTGAATATTGCAATTAATTTTTGAAACTAGAGAATCATCTAATTCTATATCATTATTATGTTTCCTTCTTCCAATCCTTATTATTTTATTATTATTTGGAGGAAAAATATATTCTCTGCCTTTTTTTTCTTTATTTTTTTCAAATATTTTTACTTTTAAATTTTTACCAATTCCTTGTAATTTTGTATCAAATGTATTACTAATATTATTGTTATTATTAATTAATTCTTTTTCTTCATTTACATTTTCTAAATTAATAACTAAATATGAATCACCAATACTTATTAAAAAATTATCTTTTAAAAGAAGTGAATCTTTAATTTTAATAAATGTACCTAAACCAAAACCTAAATCTCTAATATAATAACATTTAGTATCTAAATTATAACTAATTTGAAAGAATCTTCCCATATTTTTTTCTTCATTAAAATTATCATATTCATTATATTGTTTTTGTGGTAAAATATAATCAACTAAAGAATCTTCATCATAATTATTAATTTTATTAATATCAATAAACCCAAAATATGTTATATTGTCCATTTTATTTCTTAATGAATTTCCTATTAAACCAAATTTATTTATTTTTAATTTTGTTCCTAAAGAAATTGTTGCTGAATTCATTACTGTTAATTCTAAAATATCTTCTTTATTAAAATTACTTTTATTTGTTTTTTCAAATTTTGGAGTATCTGAAATTATATTTAATGGTTCTATTTGGTTTAATGAAATTTTATCTAAGTTATTAATATTTTCAATTTTATTTTTAGAATTATTAATTTGAGGAATCTTATCTGGACTTAGATGATTTTCATTTTGAAATTTTATTTCATCACTTGATTGTAAATCTCTTTTACAACACTAATTTAAATTTGTTATTTTGTTAAATTTTTTTTATTTTACGTTTAAATTCCCCATTTTTGTTTTTTTTTGAAATATAATTAAATTAATATTAAATTATTACTTATATTAATTATTAAAAAATATTCTATTTTAAAAAATTAAACACGTAAATGATAACATTTAAATTGTATTGTATTGGAACAATATTTATTACTATATATTACACATATAAACTTTATGAAAGAGAAAAATTACTTTTTATTTTCTCAATGAGTATTTTAAAATCAAAATTCTATTTTTCTTTATTCTTAAATTTTGGAATAATGACAACAGTTTTATTAGGAAAATTATGTTTAAATTTATTTTATGGTGAAATAAGATTAAGTGAATTTAGTCAAGTAATAGAAAAAATTAAAGTTAAATTTATTCAAATTTCATTATTATTTTTAATGCTTTCTCCTACTTTTGATTTATCAAAATTATTCTTAGTTTCTCTTTTTTTTTTCATGTCTTTATTAACATATGTTGGATTTAAAAGAAGTGCTTATATTGTTTCAATGAATGAAAAATCAAAATATGTTCAAATGAAAATTATTCTTATTTTCTTTATTTTAGGAACAACTAATTATTTCTTATATGAAAAATATAATGTTACTTTAA
The DNA here is from genome assembly GCA_023805745.1 of Isotricha sp. YL-2021b. NCBI lineage: Eukaryota > Ciliophora > Litostomatea > Vestibuliferida > Isotrichidae > Isotricha > Isotricha sp. YL-2021b. Next base: position 3,544 of record JAJJKW010001842.1, on the reverse strand, counting down.
AACAAATGAGAACTAGCAGAAATAATGATATAAAAGATTTATTTATTTCTTTTATTTTTAGTTCTGAATTTTTAATTCTTTTTATTAAATTAATTGCAAAGTTTTATAAATTATTAATTAATATAACATCAATTAATGTTGGAAAAATTTGGGAATATCGTCCTTTAGTTTTTAGTTTAATAAGTACATTAAAATATTCAGTCAAATTACTATGTGAAATTAATTTTTGTTATGTATTATTTAAATTAGGAGGAACAAATATATATTATTTAATAGATATAATAAAGGGAATATGGCATTTATTAAAATTAATTCAGAAAATTTATGATAATTATTTAAGTTCAATTTACATAAATAATTTATTAGATTATAAATCAGATGTTACTTTTGAAAAAATAGAAAAATCAAGACCTGGAATTTCAAAAGAAGAAAAAGAAAAATTAAAAAATGAATTAAGTGTAATTTGTAATATATGTTTATATGAAATAGATAAAGGAAAATATTTACAATGTGGTCATATATTTCATGTAAAATGTATTAAAGAATGGATTATAGTTAATTCAAATTGTCCTATTTGCAAATCTCCTATTATAAATAAAAATGGATATCATTCTAAATATTATAATCAACAATTAGGTATTAATGAACCTGAAAAAAAGGCAAATGAAATTTTAAAAAAATTAAATATTGGAAAAGAAACTTTTATACCTAAAAAAAATTCTGATATTGAAAAATATAATTATTATCAAAAATTAGAAAAAATATTAGAAAAAACTAGTGATAATTATGATACTAATAATAATAATATTAATCCTGGTTCTATTTCTTATTCTTTACCTTGTGAAGCAATTTTAGATAGAAATCTTAAAAATGAAATTCAAAGAATTGAAATTGAAGTTTTAAATAAAAAATTAATGAGTATTTATCAAAATCCCGTTAGTGTAATAACTAATTTTAAAGAAAAAAATAATTAATAATATTAAATTTTAAGAAATATAATTTTTATTGTTTTAAAAAAGATTCAAACAATAATTATGATATTAATTACTATTTAAAAGAATTTATTTTATTTAATTTTTATCTACTTAAAATAGGAATAATAATTAGTGTAAGTGAAGCAATAAAAATAACGACACTGATAAAATAAAATTGTCCATTAGTTAATTGAAAAATTCTTTTAATGTCGTTAATTAAATTAATAAAATATTCTTGAATATATTTTAAAAGAGAATTATTGTTTTCATTAATATTAGGAGTTAAATTCATTAATTTTTGTTTTTCAAAAACAGTTTGATAGGCTTTTTCATAAATATGTTGATTTAATTTCAAATTCATAAAAATTTCTTCACATTTTCTAAATTTAATTTCATCAAATATAGGTTTAAAAATTAATTTAGCTCGAATTAATTCAATATCATTTTTTTCTAATTTATTTAATTCTTTATAAATATCAGGAGCAAGATTTGTAACATCATATTTATAATAATATTCAAAGTCATAAAATCCATCTAAAAAATTATCAAATTCTTTTAAAGCTTTTTTAAATTTTTCTAAATCACCTTTTTTTAATAAATATCTCATAGTATAAAAATAAGTTTCTTTAATTTCTAATAAAACTTTATAATTTAATTCAACCATTTCAACATTTAAAGTAAGACAATCAGGAATTTTTAAATTTTTACTAGTAATTTTATCACAAGCATATCTAAAATTATGTAAAAATTTTTTAGCAGTCATATTTTCATGTTTTTGTTTTTCAGAAATCATTTTTTTAATTTTATTAAAATGCTCTCTAATAACTTCTTCTCCAATAGTAATTTTTTTACATAAAGCATTAGTAAAATCTCCTAAAGCTAAATTTAATTCTTTAACACTTGAAAATTTATTATACATTCTAACTTGTCCTCTTCTAAAATAAATATCTGGTAAAGTTTCATTTGCATATTCTAAAGCTTCATTTAAACATTTCATTGCTTCATTATAATTTCTTAAATTCATATAACAATAACTTAATCTTTTTAATATATGTAACATTGTACTTAAATAATTTTCTTTTTCATATTGTATTTTTTCATCTATTTTAATTTCTCTTTTTATTATATCATCATCAATTATTGGATTTTCTCTTATTTCTGTTAAATGTTCAAATATTTCTAATTCTCTATTTTTATTTTTAAATTCTATCCATTTAAATAATGAATATAATAAATTATATCCTTTTAATGATTCAAAATAATCTCCTTTTAAATATACTTTTTCTATTTTTTCTCTTAATTCTTCTCCTATTAAATATGATTGTTGAAATTCCATTTTTCTTATTGTTTTTATTTTTTCATCTCTCATAAATAAGGTATTTCTTAAATGAAGAGGATAATTTCTAATTATTTTTGAATTATCTATTTTTTCTTTTGTATCATAATTTAATTTATCAAATACAAAATCATAAGGATGATATAAAAAATTTATTTGAAAATGAGGTTCAAATTTCATATCAATATCTTTATGTTGTTTTTTAAAAAATGGACATCTTGAAATATTTGGTTCTTGCTTTTCTAAAGTCTTTTTTTCAATATCATTTAATATTTTTTCTTCTGTATTATTTAAAAGTGGAGTTTTGGAATTTGAATATTTTTTCAATGCACTATCCAATAATTTATCATTTGAATCTAATAAATCTTGAAAATTTTTTTGTAGAGCATTTTCTGACATTTATTAATATTATATTATAATTATTTTTATATGCATAATAATAAAATGAAATATATTAATTCATAATAACATCTTTTTTATATTTATTTTGAATATATGAAAAACTAACTTATTCTTCTATTTCTCATTTATATAAGTAAATAAAATATTAAAACCTGATAATGAATTTTTCCAAAAAGAAGTCATGAAAAATTTTTTGTTATTCATTAAATTATTATTTTTTTTTTTTATATGTTTAAACTTTTTAAAAGATTATTATTTGATAAAAAATTTAATAAATTAGTTTTTAATTCAAAAAAAATTATAATATATTTTATTTAACTTGTAATTCTTAATTAAAAACATTTTTAATATTAATTTATTTTTATTCTAATAATTATTTAATATTTTTTAATTTCATAATAAAGTATTTCTGGTTTTAAATTGTTATAATTATTGTTTTCAAATTTAAATTTGATTTTTTCAAATTGAGCAGATATAAGAATAATATTCTTTTTTATCTCAATGATTAAATAATTTTTTGTTTTGTTTAAATCTTTACAATTAATTTTTTCAAATATTAATTTTGATTTAACATTTAACTCAAAATAATTTTTCAATCCTTTTAATAGTTCATCTAATTCAGTAATTAATTTTACTTCACAATCTTTTATATAAGGAAATTGTTGTAAAATATTTCCATTTTCATCAACAATATTATTTAAATTTTTTGAATAAAAAATACAAATATTTTTATTTTTTTCTGCAAATTTTTTTTTATATTCATATAAAGATAAATAAATAATATAAGCTTTTGTTATGTTTATTTTAAAAAGATATTGATATTTTTCTTTCA